>JAOSBK010000006.1:3521255-3534752 GCA_027568895.1 Erythroxylum shatona | reverse complement strand
TTAGTAATCCTTGATTGTGGTTCAAGATGGACTAAGGAAGCTATATTGTGACGAACAATTTGCTATTCGCATCGAATCTCGCATTTCATGAACAAACTAAACACATCAAAATTTAACTAACATTATATGATGAAACAACTCTAAGCTAAGAATACTGTACCATTTACGATCACAATTTCAAATGTCAAATATTTTCATCAAAGCTCTTGCTTTACAATAATAACAGTTTCTATTTCGTAAGTTCGACATTGGCGATCTTTATGTTCCAACTCGACAAAGAGTATTATAAAGTAAATATTTGTAATTAGCATTTTACCTTAGTTAAAATTTATAGAGTTAGCAAGTTATTTACTATATATAGCCACATTTCTTTCAGGCTCAACAACATCTCTCCCAGTACATGTATAAATTGTTGCATCCAAAAATTGTCATTCACAAAGCCTGCTATCTCCAGCAATGCTTAACATACATTAGATCTCTTTTGGAAGCAGGGCGTGGGAGTGTATAATGGGAGTCAATGTAAACGTCTCTTAGACCACCAAAAAATTTCAGTCACTCCCAAGACTGAAGCACCTATCATCCTCGAGAATAAGCAACCTGCAATATGGCAGTAGAATTACACCATAAAGAAACGGTACTTGTTGCCTAGGTGAAAGGAAAGAGACAGTATCTCCTAGACTTGGAAAAGTTCACTAAGCTAGAGTCTCCTTCTCAATCAAACTGTTTGAGATCCACAACACAGGCAATTCAATCCCAACTCAAGCTCTGGAAGCCATCCAGAGAGCTTTTCTATCTTAATTAAATTACAACTTACACTATTCAGTTCCATGTAAACTTTTCAACCCAATTCTGTAACAATACTCTTTTAAGTTTGTGAAGGTCCAAATTCTCCAAAGCTCCTGAACCATTACCTGTATTGTTCCAGGGTATGCACAACGAGACACCTTTATCCCCACATTCAGAGGGTTAAGCAGAAGTGTCAATGGAGAGTGGACGAGTTCAAAAATCAACGAGAGGAGGTGGCAATTTCCAGAAGTTCCACGAATTAAAAGCCTCCTGCTGCAAGTGGGATAAAGGAAAACCAAAAGATTAGAGACCGTGGAAGACTTAACTGTATCAGGAAATCGAGGAATAACTTATGCAGACAAGGTTTGGAATTGTAAAAATTTGTGTTTAAATGACATGCACAAAACGTTACCCAACTAAACAGATGCCGGGGAAAAAACAGATAAGAGAATATCGATTACCGAGTTGAAGAGAAATATGGCAAAATGTAACCCAACCCATTGGAACTTTACTCAAGTAAAAACTTTCACAGGAAAAAGGAAAAGTAGAAATAAACCTCACTGATGCAAAATCAAATATTCATTTCTAGGCATGGTATGCAGCATAGTTCCATTATTAGTACAAGCATAAAACAAAACCTGCTCAGATGATGTTGCAGGTGGAAACATGTCATGCACAAGAGTATGAAGGGAAGTATATGATTTTTTGTCAACACGGCGCTGTACTGCCACCTCACCCTGAAAACAAAAGCCACTAGGACATTTCAATACCATAGTAAATTACAAACTTCCTGTTACGTCTTTCATGCACGGAGGTATTAAAAAGTACCTTTGGATTAATGATGAAGATTTTTCCCCTTGGGATCCCAACCTTGAGGTAGCTAATCTCATCTGTGTCTCTATTCCCAAAACCAGCATAAAAAGGGTTGCAATCAGAAGGGAATAATGCTTTGATGTCCTGTAATTGAAAGAAAGAGAAGCATCAAGCCTTGCCACTTCAAGAATATGAAAGAACAATCTTTCAGGACTTGTAAATTATGCTTCATTTAGGTTAGACCTCTCCGGGATTTAATTTAGCTTCCTGACAAACTTACTCCTAAATGCTGTAAGGAAACAAAGTAGAAAAGCTCTTTGACAGACCCAAGCATTTCAGGAGTAGGGTAACAAGGTAAATAAATGCACTTTGTAGTTGTAACTTTTAGCACGAAGTCAAAACTAAATTTGTAATGTCATGATTATTAAAAATGAATCACCTGACTTGTGTAACTACAGTTGCATGGTTCGTTGTAATAGTCTACTACTGAAAGTCTATACTCTTCTCAGTTTGAATTTGCTCACAAGAAAATAAGGGAGGACTTTTCAAAAGCACAAGAGTCATCACAATCACTGTTATGCTCTTTAATTCAAACTTGCAAAGAGTTTACAGTGTTCTAATAAAAAATATTGGTGGGACAATGATTATAAAACATTTTACGCATTAAATTAGTCAACACAATATATTAATAGGTCAAGATCAACCTCAATATAGAAAACTGACCTCTAAGCATGAAATCTTGAATTCATGAGGAGCTCTTCTAATAACTGTTGAAGAATAAAAATTGATTAGCTGAACAGATATTGAGAAAAGGAATCCTCCCAGAAAATTTGACGTTAACAAATTTTCTCAAGGAAGCATTTCTTTTATCAAGATTATTACATTAGTTGAAAGATATTGCCTCACTAATTTGTAGATCAGCGCTTGATGTGTGTGTTACCTTCACGATATAGAGAAGGAAAAAGTCCATCAGGAGATATAACAATAGGACCATCTGGTAAAGCCTTTCCATCCTGTAAATCCGAAATCATTATTGACTGAGAAAACAATTCATATTCTTTGCATCCAAGATTCCAACTTCACATTGCAAACTCAAGTTGAATTCACCTGCTTAAGGTTGACAAGGAACTGTCTTGTATGATATGCTTGAGAAATTGCACGTGCACTTAGAAAAAGCAATTCATAGCCATTTTCCTGCAGTATATAAAAATCATTTTGGTTTTACATGAGATAAAATATTATCCTAACAAGTCAATGACCGTATGAGAGTCTTAGATTCATGCTATTCAGCTCCCTACTTAGGATAATTAAATTAACATTCTGCAATGACACCTAAAACACAGATACCAAGAAACATAAACAATTACCAATTAAAAAGCAAGATGCCAGACACACTCCAAAGACATAAGATGGAATGTCTCAAACCTTTATAGCTGAAAATAAATGTGCCACACCTGTTTGTGACCAATCTAGACCAACCAAAGGCATGAATTGACCTAGAACATCAGATCTGTAATAAGAATGCAATGCAGAAGGTTCAGTATGTCTCACAGAAACTCCAGCTTTTTAACAAAATAAAACTTTATGAAAATATAGAAAAATTCATCGATAAACAAAATGAGAAGTACTGAGAAATTCATAGTTCTGATATTACGAAATTAAAGAGAAAACATTACTTAATCTTAATGCGTTGGTCAAATTCATACTAGAGAAGTAATTAAGGGCAACAAATTTGCACTGACAGAAAAATGAGATAGCTAAGTGGAAACCTAGGAACCGACCATACATGTATGTAACACATAGAGGATGGGCAGTTAGAAATCTAGATCAACTATTTCCTTCATTTTTTGGTATCAGTAAACTAGCATTTTTTTAATCTAAAATTTGAACACTTCTACGGGTACATTGATTGATAAAGATCATGCATAATAAACCATAAGTTCACTTCAAATAGTAATCACTTTCTCTGTTAATGTTTTGAATTTCCACTTTCTTTTTTTCTACATTTTACTTTCATCCATCCTAAAGATTAAAAAATTAAGGCCCATTCCTGTGATGTTCCAACCACTTAATTATTTCATGCGATGATGAATACGGTAGAAAGCAATGAAGAATTCCCTATCTCAGCAGCCAGATGGTCTGGGTTTCACCTCGAGTTTTGATTAGACATATGTGATTAACCTTTCAATTCAAGAACAAACGATAAGTACTTATTGGCGGCGTGCATAGGTTTGTTCAGGTTGGAGTATTGGTGTGCATGACATATCTCAAAATGATAAATATGTGAGAAGCAAAATTGAACCACAAAAATATCAATATTCATGTTAATCAGGTGGAACTCAAAAAACAAACAAAGTCTCTAGGAGTAGAGAAATACACTAGCTCTTACTTTGTAATTGTACCATCAACATCCGAGATCACTATTCGAGTGTTCCATTTCCATAAATATATCCTAGCCTCAACCTGTTAAGCAGAATATGACTAAGTTTCACCAAAAAGGAACATACAAAACAAAATTGCAAGGACAATAGAATCATAAGCAGAAGCAGTAAAAACTTAAAAATAAATGAATGGGAGTAGGTCCTAAATGCAAGAAAGAATAACCTTCTGCTGCCCCCACATTGAAGTTGAGAATGTGAAGGTAACTGAATTACTCCCCCATTGCAGATTCAAGGATGCCAGCTGTTCAGATGTTGGAGTTTTTGCTTTCACCATCCTTCTTTTGCGGTTGGAATTGGGCATATTAGTATCTCTCTCCAAATTAATGTTGCTCTCTGATGCTTTCTCAGAAGTACAACTTTTGGAATCACCCACAGCTGGCTGCATGATCTTCCTGGATCTTGACTTCTTGAGAGAGAAGGGCCAAAGTTTCCAACTTACATTGGAAGCGACAACCGGTTTTGATGGATCCCCTGCAAAATACTCCAAATCTTGATCAACATGACATAAGCCATCCTTTTTGTTTCAAATTTGTTTTAGTTGCTACTTGACAAAATTCATAGAACAATATCAGCAGCCTATCCAATGGCAAGTAATAGCCATGGATGCTGAAAACAACCCTTTAGTTCTCTATAATTGAGGAACTTGAGAAGTTAATTTATTATGTACGGCATCTCAGCATCTAATGCTTGAGAGAGTTAGCTTTGATATTTATTCCTTCATGTACGATGTCTTCAGAAACAGACATCTACGCGTAAAGAAGAGTGGCCTGAAAATCTACATTTGTTGCTAGGACGAAGTATTAAATGCCTTAATGCTCATTAAATATAGTCAATAAACCTTTAGAAATACTATCATTTCTGAGTGAAAGGGAAAATAAATTCCTATAATATTTTAATTCTACATTTGTTACAAGTAAAAATTGTTATTGGTACTAACCATGAGAACCAACGGCTCCATTAACAATGAAATTAGTATGACCCCATACTAGTGCTCAAAAGGACGTGAAATCTATTAACTACTTAAAAGAAAAGTGAGAGAGAGAGAGAGAGAGAGAGGGAAAGAGCAAATAACGTATCAAAGTTCTCTTACCAACAGGACTGTGGACACCATTTTCCAGACCTCCTAAGATGTGAATACCATCTTGCTCAAGTGGTGATTGGCTTTCTTTTTCTGAATCTGAATTCATATTTGCCTCATTTGTGCCATGACCTGTCCACTCCAATGACTTGGAATTAGAGTCTAGTGAATGACTTAGAGGACAAACGAGATAATCCTTATCCAGCACTTGCGTAGGAGACCACAAATTAGGTAATGATTTTGCTGGCCAGCCAACTTCTGTAACAGTAAAGTCATGAACTTCAGGAATAGCAATGGGACTTGATGCTGCATATGAACTTTCTATCAAGCTTTCCAGACCATCTGATTGATTTTCTGTCAATGAACAGGCCTCATCGTTTATCCTCCCTGATCCTTTTATTTCTTCATAGCCTTCCAGACAAAAAGGAGTAGAATTGTCTAGTAAATTAGATTGACAATGCATCTCCGTGACCTCAAGTTCATCAAGATCACTAAAAAGGAATTGTTCTTCTTGGAGTGATACAGTACATACATCTTGCGTCGGGACAGAGTCTGAATCACCAATAATCTCCTTATGCAGATCACCAGATGGATTGGAAAAGCTGTCTACAGTGCAGATATTCCTCGAATCAACTTCATTAAGTGAGTCGTGATTGACACTGATAATCTGAGTGATTGTTAGAGCAACGTCAGGTTTCAGTGCCCAAGAAGAGCATGAGCTTGTTCTTTGAGAACGGTGATCAAAAGCATCAACTTGTTCCATATCCAATTCAATAGTCTCTGCTTGCTGATGGAAAACATTCAATACCATTGTGTCAAATAGTTGAGGAATTAAAGTGAATATCAATTGAAGGAGTAAATTAATTTGATGTTGAGGTGCAAAGAAAAGAAGAACAATGGAAACAGCCACAGTTTTCGAACTCAACTCAACAAACAACAATGTCATGTGAGCTAGGTTTGGACCCACCCAATTTCCAGCTACAGTGATTGATTGGCCAATCAGAATGCCAGAAGACGCAGGTTAAGCTTGTGTAATGGACCACAATTATATCAGCCACCAAGTTTGGGGGTAGATGTCAAAATTATGTGACTTCTTTCTGTAATAAAGTTAACTAGGGTGCAGCTCTAATGAAAGACAAAATAAAAGAACAGAAGAATTGCAGCCACCGCACACAACATACTTGACAAGATTTGTCAAACTGCTTAACTAGCTTTATCCCCTTTCCCTGATATTTTAAGAGATAAGGACCTACCGTCATGTAGAATTTACCAAGACAAACCCAAACTGAATATTAATATCCAAGTTGCCTTCCTAAGAACTCTCAATTGGGACAAGAGATGTTCTAGCTGTGAGTTCCCATATTTGAACCTTAAATTGCTAACAATTAATTGAAAGGCATTGATGGAATTTTACCTCAGGTAAGTGTTCCCTAGCGGTTTCCCTCAACGTTTCAGGATTAAAGAGTAGTTCTGTTGGTCCTTCACTAGCAATAGCGACGGTTTGATGAATTTGTGTGCTTGAAACATCCAGACTCGTTATTGAGCTATCTGATGTTTCACAATGCACAAAGGTTTGCGACCTGTTAGATTCAATTTCCTCCTCAGCTTTGGCAAATCTTGGCAGGCCAATGATTCTTTCCTCATAAAGTGGACCTTCAACAGACCTGTGACTAAGGCATGCTTGAACGCCATATGAGATTTGCGCCTCAGGTGTAATCACATCAGAGAGAGCACTTATAAGGCCACCACCACCATCAACATTCTCTGCTGTATGATCATCAATATTTCTTGCAAGATGAGATGTTTCATGCTTTTCTTCCAAAACACTTGTAGATAATGGCGAGGAATTCTGAACAATGTGTTCCATGGTACTTGCAGTCCATGATTGCAAAGTAGTTTTTTCAACGGGGTATTCCAGACTCTCAAAACTGGACCATGGTTTGTCGCCTACCACATCACAGGATATAGCTTGATCAGCCAATTTGCAATGGTTCACATTAGTTTCAAGGGTGTCCATTATAGAAAGTTCTACATGGCCGATTTGTTCCCCACCACTGAGCATTTTTTCATCCCCCTTGCCATGCGAGGTATGAGAACTAGAAAACGGCAAAGTGTCACCTTTCCTGGGCTTAGAAATGGCAAGATTAGTAGACCAATTCACCTCCAAGAGGTTGGCTGCAATTTCAGCACGCTCCAACGAACCTATTCGAGCCATGGGAGAACTATCATCTACCACTTGATAACTACCACTCTTTGAAGAACTCCGTCTAAAAGCAAGCCCTAGAATCCTTGACTGAGGAGTATTTGCTCTAGCCACGATCTTCCCACTTGTTTCATCAACCTGGCCAGCTGAGTCTAGCTGATTAGCATCAAAATCGCAACTTTTAGACTTCACAATCATGTTTTTCTCAAATTGACCATCCATCTCATCACTAGAAGATGAAGGAGACACCATAGAATCTTCTTCTCCTTCTAACTCTTTGAGAAAGTAGGCTTGTCCTCTTTGATCAAGATGCATGTGGAAATTTGCATCAACTCCATTGACACTAATGTTAACTATAGTTTCTTTGGCCTTCAAAACTCCCTGAAATTTACCAAACCGGACACACCAAGGAGAAGATTTGAAGCTTCCATCTGGTTGTTCAACCACGATGATGTCCACAGCTCCACCAAAAACATGAAAAGGGCCAGAGACAGTATACAAGCCCCCAGAAATATAGCTACCTAGCCTCCCCATAGTATACATCTTTTAACCTTATATCACTTAGCTCGCCAGATCATAAATATCAAAATTCGGTCATAATTCAAAAGACCACAAGCGATGAACCCCACAAAATTTTGACGTTCTATAACTCGAGAACCTCAAACCTGTGATTCCAGTCACTTGGGAGCCTTCCGGCGTCTCCACGCAACTTCTCTATCAAAGCCCAAACTTTAAATAACAACTCTAAATATATATTTTTTTATAGCACAGAGAACACAAGAAAAGCAAAGGTCCCTTCTTTTGCACCCAAAGAACCAAAAATGATGCCTATGAAACAAAATTCATAACCTTTTCAACTCAACAGCTCAAATTAAGACACAAAGAAGACGAAGGCATCAATTACAGATCAATAACTATCTGCAAACCACAAGAACACATTATAAGGGCAACCCAAATGAGAAACCTGTAGAAGCAATGAGAAAGAAGAGCAGTTGGTGCAATAAAGGCATATTCTATTTTAATTATTCGAATGTGCTACGGCTACAGTCATTTAAAAGACACTTACATAACCAACAAAAGCTGAAACAAATATGGAATGGAAACGTAAATAAACAAAGATAAGAAATTTGGGATGAAACTAACCAGGTTCCTGATCTCCCACACATTCAAGAAAGCTTTGAATTTGGAAACGTCAAGAAAGGCGGGTCATTCATGACACGTCAGCATCTGGAATGTTGAGGAGGTCCAGTGGGGACCCGACATCGACCCACAAGTTTTGATTTTTCCCCATATGAACACTTTTTTGAGTTGACAGGTCGTTGGGAAAAATGTTACGATCTAATTTTCCATATTGGTAATAGAAAAATTTGATATGAAATTTATAGGCTGATAAGCTTTTTCATCAGCTAATTTTTAAAGTTGGTTTTCTCATAAGGCCTATAATAATTGATATCAGAGCTAACATCACTTGTTCAAGTCCTTGTGTCATGCCTACAAGTGATAACGTCAGTATTGCAATGTTCGTTTAAGACTAGAAAAGGTCTAATGTACAGTCAATCCGTAAATATGTAGATGATGACGTCAATATAACAGTGCTCGCTTAGAACTAGAAAAGGACCAGTACATAGTTAGCCTGCCGATACCTGAACTGCGAAATATGATAAAATGTTATAATCTAATCTTTCCATGTTAATAATAGAAGAAATTAATATGAAGTTAACAAGTTTATAAACTCTCCCATCCTTGGAGCGAACTGTAACAATAAACCGCGTGTCTACTAGATCCTGACACACAACGTAACTCAAACAGACACACCATGTTCGCTACTTCTCGGAGTGGGCGGGTGTTTGCCCGTGGCGTTGGATAAGTTTTGGGCCAAGTTTTTGGTCCATGCTTCTTCGGTCGAAAAAGTTTACTTTATGATGTTCTTTATTCAAACTTATTAAACATGTTAACTTTGAAGTTCGTTAACTTTTTCACACCTTAATCATCACAATTGAATATACGATGAAGGGTGGAGTGATGTGTAACTTGATCCAAATCGTTCGATTGTATCATGGTTTTGTGAATGCATCGTTATGATCTCTAAACGTTTAGTTATGAGGCAGAACCAAAAGGCCATGGGACACGTAACTTTAACTTGCTAGTTCCCCCGCCTAAGCATGCAATATCACCACCTGCAAGTCAAATTTGGCTCAGATATCTTTGGTTTTGGAGAAGAAAGGCTGGTGGGCTTGTTGAATTAAGAAAGGCTGGTGGGTTTGTTGAATTGATGACAAGTTTTGACCGAGTTATAAGTATATACAGTCTGGGAATTGAAAACCTTTGAACTTTCGCCACTCACATAGCTTGATATATGACATGGCCTACATACTGGTTATGAAGGTGTTCCAATACTATCGGCCTTCAAGGTGGAACCATACAACACATGGATGTCCATTTAAGTCCTCGTACGAATATGTAAAAGAATTAGAGCCTTGTTTGTCAGCGGATATTAAATTCGCATATGGACCTTTGACTGGTTGGAATAAGAGATCATAGTCCAGTTAGAAACATGCATTAGATTGAATGTTTCTAAGAAAGACGATAAGAACATGCACTACATTCAATAATAATTCAATACCAGGACAGAATGACTATTCCCTCTCATTCACAACTAACTTATTGACATTACTGTCTGTCTCAACCATGTTTATCTATTCCTGGTCTGTTTATCCTCAGGCACACCTGCATACTAAGGTGAACCAACAATTTTGTGTATCCTACTGATTGATTGAGTCCTCAGTTAGACTTGAATGAGGCGTATAATTGTAGAATTTGACTAGAAATTTTTGACAAGGGAACCTTCAATTTGAGGTCTTATAAAAACCTTTACATTTTCTAATGGGGGAAAGAATGATAGGAGTTGATTCATCCGAATGAATTAATCTTGTCCATTAGAATAAAATCTCATATCATACTTTTGCCATGGATTTTGATCTCATCCTATTCCATTTTACGATCGTATGGAAAAACAATGCAATCAAGCCCAACCCTTAGTATATTAGGAAGTTGGGCCAAAGTAGGCCTGTTTATATTTTATACCCTAGTTGTATATACATATGTATATATATGTATATATACACATGAAACAACACACAAGCAATACAAGTCAATATTAGTCTCTCAAAATCACAAACTTAATATAGTATCAGAGCCTAACCCTAATATCTAAGCATCGTGTGTCTCTTTAAGCATCGTCGTTGCCTACTTTGAATCATTGTGTTGTCATAAGTTGTTTCATCATGTCTGATGTTCCAAAGGACGGTACACCTAAGTCTACTTTCCTTGTTTCTAATCCGTTTTCACCTTATTATTTGCATCCCTCTAATGCTACCAGTTTGCTACTCACAAAAGTGGCATCAAATGGAGAAAATTATGATTCTTAGGAGGCCGGATTTACAACTAGTCTCAAGGAGAAAAATAAAATAGGTTTTGTCAATCGATCGATTACGAAACCGAATAAGGATAATCCTGATTTGTTATCCTGGGATGTTGTGAATTCTACGGTTGTTACATGGATTAAAATTACACTAGATTCTTCAGTTTATGCTAGTGTAAATCGTATTAATGATGTTGTAGTCTTGTGGGATAATCTAAAATTACGTATTTCTATCAAGAATGGTTCCAAATTGTATCAGTTGTGATCTGAACTTGCAAGCACTAAAAAGCAAGGTTTAACTGTCATGTCGTACTATACTATATGTTGGCTATGTGGGATGATTGCAATTCACGCACCCACACATATTCCTGAGTTTGTGGCCTAATTCAAAGAGTTAAAATTATAGCAATTTTTATGGCTATAGATGCATCAACGCTTGGCACTATTAGATCACAGATTTTGAACATTGATTTATTGCCCCCTTTGTGTCAAGTATATTCTATAACTGTGCAGGAAGCGAAACATCATTCCATAGCCTCCCACGATGATGTTACTCCACCCGTCGATTTCGTGTTCAGGTCAATTCTTCGATCAGGGGAAGCTTGACAAATTCTTATCAACAACGTGGTGGTCAACCTCGTCCTTATTCTCTTATTGTGATAGTCTTGGCCATTCTTACGAATGGTGTTATGATCGTACTAGAAATTATCCACCTGAGTAGATCCCGATGGATTGTGGAGGTCGAGGATGAGGACGAGGGGGTATCAAAACACCAACAACCACGATGCCTCCGGTTCGACTACTAAGCTGCATAATCATCCTCTGTTGCTTCTATCAATGTTGTCACTGCTTGCGGTTCTTCAGTTGTCCCTGAACCATCTCTTATCGATACACTTCCCATTATACCGAGTTTTAATTCAAATGAAATTCAGCGCCTGGTGAACATATGATGTGCCTTTCCCTCAAAGAAGTTATCCGGTAAGGATGTCAATTGTGGTTTATGGCTAATTGATAATGGGGCTTCTCATCATATGACAGGCAACTTGTCCTATCTCAGTAATGTTTACGATATTACTCCATCTCTGGTTAGCATTCTTGACGATACCCAGATGCAAGTGGTCAAGGCTGGTCGATTAGTCTTCTCCTGCGGACTCGTCTTGAAGCATGTTTTATATATTACCAATTTATTTGTCAATCTTATTTCTGTGGGCGGGCTGTGGTTTGGTTCTGACTACTTTGTGACTTTTTTATTACATTTGTGTTATACAAGATCCTACCTCGAGGAAGTCAATTGGAGTACGTGAATGGTGTAACGGGGTTTATGACTATAGGCCACTGACAGAGCTACTGCTTCATTAGCTGTAAGGGTCTTCGAGTTAGAGGATTCATTGCATAGGCATCTTGGTCATCCGTCAGCTTCTCTCTTTTGTTCCTAGTGTTAGTTCTACTTCATTTTCAAAAAAAATAAGTTGTGTGATGTGTGTTGTCGAGCAAGACAAACTTGGAGTAGTTTTCCATAGTCGTGTAACTAACTGTTTTAAGTTAATTCATACAGGCATTTGGGTTCCTTATCGTATGAGTTCCCTTACAGGGGCACATTATTTTATTACTATTATGGATGATTTCAGTTGTGCAATTTGGTTTTAATTAATAGTTAATAAAAGTGAGCACATTTTTTGTGCTAAGACTGTCATACAATTTGGAAAACATGTTAAAATTATTATAAGTGATAATGGCCAAGAATTTCGTTCAGGACCCATGTTATGGTTTTATAATGTTAATGGCATTGAGCATGAAATTAGTTATAATGACACTCCACAGTAAAATGGTCGAGTTGAGCAAAAACATAAACATATTTTTGGATGTAGTACGTGTATTGCGTTTTCAAGCAAACATGCCTGTTGATTTTTTGGGGGAGTGTTTTTAAAAGCATCATATGTGATTAATCAGACTCCAAGTATGCTTCACAAAGGAAAAACCCCTTACGAAGTCCTATTCTCTAAACCACCATTGTTGGATTGCATGCATGTTTTTGGATGTTTGTGCTATGCACATAATAAACCAAGAGACGGAGATAAATTTGCAGTTAAGGGATGTCGGTGTGTTTTTTTAGGTTAACCTCATGGGTGAAAGGGCTAACGTGTTTATGACTTAGAGACACGTGAGGTATTTGTGTTTCGTGATATTATTTTTTTATGAGGATTCATTCCCTTTCGCCAACCATGATGTATCTCTTCCCCTCGATGATCAACCATCTATTCCATATATTGAAAATTAGTTTTGGGCACCGTCTCCACCAAATGCACCATCACAGTGTACACATCATCTTCGGTGGAGGCTGCTACGCCACCTAGCTCGCTGATAGGGGGAGTGTCCATTGAGTCCTCACCACCATCCATTAATGATGTCAGTTCATATGCCCATACTGAGCCACAGGATGACAACAATAGACCTTAACGAGTTCGTAAGCTTCGTGCATATCTTAGTGATTATTATATGTGTTTGTCGGCCTGTGTCCTTGACCTCATTTTGTTGTCCATCTCTCCGTCGTCTTCTTCAGGTACGCCCTACTTATTAATTAAGTATGTCACATCTAATCACTTTTCACCTGCCCACTCGAAGTTTCTAGCTGCTGTTACTGCAGGATATGAGCCTTGGAGTTATAAATAGGCCACTCAGGACCCTTGTTAGTGTGAAGCGATGAAGAAAGAAATCGATGCGTTAGAGAGAAACAACACTTGGACACTTATGGACC
>JAOSBK010000006.1:3508789-3521155 GCA_027568895.1 Erythroxylum shatona | reverse complement strand
ATGTAACAACAGACACAAGCAATACAAGTCATTATTTTTCTCTTCAAATCACAAACTTGATATGGTATTAGAGCCTAACCTTAATATCTAAGCATCTTTTGTCTCTTTAAGCATCGTCATCGCATTCTTTGAACCGCTATGTTATTGTAAGTTGTTTCACCATGTTTGATGTTCCAAAGGACGGTACACCTAAGTCTACTTTCCTTATTTTTGATCCATCTTTGCCTTAATATTTTCATCCCTCTAATGCTACCAGTTTGCTACTCACAAAATTAGTATTAAATGGAGAAAAGTATGATTCTTGGAAGGTAGGATTTACAACTAGTCTCAGGGCAAAAAATAAAGTAGGTTTCATCGACGAATCGATTATGAAACAGAATAAGGATAGTCCTGATTTGTTAGCCTGGAATGTTGTGAATTATATGGTTGTTACATGGATTAAAAATATACCAGATTCTTCAGTTTATGCTATTGTAAATCGTATTAATGATGCTTCAGTCTTGTGGGATAATCTAAAATTATGTTTTTTGTCAAGAATGGTTCTAACTTTTATCAATTGTGGTCTAAACTTGCAAGCATTAAGAAGCAAGGTTTAACTGTCATGTCCTATTACACTAAACGGCTGGCTATGTGGGATGAAATTGCCGTTCACTCATCCACACATATTCCTCAGTTTGTGGCCTAGTTCGAAGAGATAAAATTATACCAATTTTTAATGGGTTTAGATGCACCAACGTTTGGCACTATTAGATCACAGATTTTGATCACTGATCTAGTGCACCCTTTTTCTCGAGCATATTTGATGATTGTGCAGGAAAAGAAACATCATTCTATAGCCTTCTGCAATGACGTTATTCCAGCCATCAGTTTTGCAGTTCAGGTCAGGTCTTCGACCAAAGGAAACTTAACAAATTTTGATCAAAAACGTGGTGATCAACCTCATCCTTATTGCTCTTATTGTAATAATTTTGGTCATTCTTACGAACGGTATTATGATCGTACCAGAAATTATCCAATCAGATGGATCCTGAGAGGTTGTGGAGGACGAGGATGAGGACGAGGGAGTATCAAAATGTTAACAACTACGATGCCTCCAGTTCGATTGTCAATGCTGCACAATCGTCCTCTATTGCTTCTACCAATACTGCTACTGTCTGTGGCTCTTCAGTCATCCCCAAACCATCTCTTACCGATACACTTCCCATTATATTAGGTCTTAATTCAAATGATGAACATATTATATGTCTCTCCATCAGATAAGTTATCTGGTAAGGATGTGGATTGTGATTTATGGTTGATTGATAGTAGGGCTTCTCATCATATGATAGGCAACTTGTCCTATCTTAGTAATATTTATGATATTACTCCATTTCTGGTTATCCTTCTTGACGACACCCGGATGCAAGCCATTAAGGCTGGTCGAGTAGTCTTCTCCTCAGGACTAGTCTTGAACCATGTTTTATATGTCTCTAATTTATCTGTCAATATTATTTTTGTGTGCAGGTTGTGCTTTGATTTAGATTATTTTGTGACATTTTTATTACATTAGTGTTATACAGGACCGCACCTCAAGGAAATCGATGGATCCAATGAATGGCATAATGAGGTTTACTACTACAAGTTACTAACACAGGCTGCTACTGCATTAGCTGCAAGGGTCTCTGAGTTAGCATATTTATGGCATAGGCATCTTAGTCATCTGTCAAGTCAGCTTCTCTCTTTTGTTCCTGGCCTTAGTTCTACTTCAGTTCAAAAAAATAAGTTGTGTGATGTGTGTTGTCAAGCAAAACAGACTTGAAGTAGCTTTCCTAGTAGTGCCAGTCATGCAACTGATTGTTTTAAATTAAATTCATACATAAATTTGTGATCCTTATCATATGAGTCCCTTATGATGGCACGTTATTTTCTTACTATTGTGGATTTTTTCAGTCTTGCAATTTGGGTTTATGTAATAATTAATAAAATTCAGTTGATTTGTTACACAGTTTTTGTGCTAAGGCTATCACACAATTTGGGAAACATGTTAAAATTATTAGAAGTGATAATGGTCAGGAATTTCCTTCAGGACCGATGTTGCGGTTTTATAATGTCAATGAATGATGTAGCATCAAACTAGTTGTAATGATGCCCTGCAACAAAATGTTAAGCATAAACATAAACTTTTTTTGGAAGTAGCACGTGCATTGTGCTTTCAAGCAAACGTGCCTATTGATTTTTGGGGATAATGTGTTTTAATTGTGGCATGTGTGATTAATCAAACTCACGAAGATGAACTTACAGTTAGGGGATGTTGGTGTGTTTTTTTGGGTTACCCTCATGGGTAAAAAGACTGGTGTGTTTAGAGACATACGAGGTATTTCTGTCTCATGATATTATTTTTGATGAGTATTCCTTCCCTTTCGTCAACCACGATGTATCTCTTCCCCCTGATGATCAACCATCTATTCCATACGTTGAAAACTAGTTTTGGGCACCATCTTCAACACACACATCATCTTCAGTAGGTACTACTGTACCACCTAGCTTGCCGATAAGTGGAGTGTCCCCTGACTCCTCACCACTATCTATCGACGATGCTAGTTCACATGCCCACACCAAACCACAAGATGACAACAATAAACCTCAATGAGTTCATAAACTTCCTACATATCTTAGTGATTATTATATGTGTCAGTCTGCCAGTATCCTTGACCGCATTTTGTCGTCTATCTCTTTGTTATATTCTTTATGTACACCCTACCCATTAATTAATTATGTCACATATAATTGCTTCTCACCTGCGCACTTGAAATTTCTACCTACTGTTACTGTAGGATATGAGCCTTGAAGTTATAAAGAGGCCACTCAAGACCCTCGTTAATATGAAGCAATGAAGAAAGAAATAGATGTGTTGGAGAAAAACAACACCTGGACACTTGTAGACCTTCCTCCATGTAAACATGCTTTGGTGTGTAAATGGGTGTAATGCATTAAATACAACTCTGACTATACCATCAAGTGTTACAAGGCTCGTCTTGTTATCTTTGGAAATGATCAAGTTATCGGTGTTGATTACACAGAAACTTTTTTCTCCTATTGCAAAACTGGTTACTGTTTGTATCTTGTTAGTTGTTGCTCTGGTCAAAGGTTGGGAGTTACATCAGTTAGATATTAATAATGCATTTTTTACGGGGACTTGCAAAAGGAAATGTATATGAAGCTCCCACCTGGTTTCACTTCTTTTACTCCCACGAAAGTGTGCAAACTTCATAAGTCAATTTATGGCCTTAGTCAATCTCCTTGTAACTGGTTTCTTAAACTTGATTCTGCTCTGTGCTCTTATGAGTTCATTCAGTCTCATGCTAGCCATACTTTATTTACTTACCTTTGAGGTGACATTTTTCTTGTGATGCTTGTTTATGTTGATGATCTTATATTGTCTGGCAACGATTCGGCTACATGTGTAGCTTTCAAGCAATATTTGAAGACTTGTTTTCAAATTAAAGATTTGGGTGTTTTGAAGTATTTTCTCAGCACAAAGGTGGCTCATAATCCCAAGGTCATTTTTTTTTATCACAACTGAAATATATATCTTGTCTAGAGTTGGACTTTCTGCTACTAAACTTGCTTCTTTTCCGATGGAGCAGAACCATAATATAGCCAAGGCTTCGGGTCCTCTTCTCGATGATCCCATGCAATACTGTCGCCTAGTTGGTCGTCTTGTATACTTAACTATTACTCGCCCTGAAATCAGCGATTATGTTCATATATTGTCATAATTTCTCCAGGCACCAAGTAAAGAACATCTTGATGCAGTATATCGTGTTCTTTGTTATATCAAAGGGAGCCCAAGACAAGGTGTATTGCTTCGATCTGCTCTCCAATTGCATGCTTACAGTGATTCTAATTGGGGTGCCTATCTGTTGACTTGCCAGTCCCTCACTGGCTATTTTGTGTTACTTGGGTGTTTACCGGTTTCTTGGAAAACAAAAAAAGATTCTACAATATCTCATTCATTGGCAGAAGTTGAATATCGCGCTATGGTCATTGCTACTTATGATGAACTCATTTGGCTTAAGTTTATTCTTGCGTCTCTTGGCATTCCTCATCCTCAGACTATGCAACTCCTTTTTGATAATCAAGCAGTTCTTCATGTTGCATCTAACCCAGTGTTTCATGACCGTACTAAACACATAGAAGTGGATTGTTATGTTCGTGAGAAGTTCATGGAAGGCAAATTAGTCTCACTTATGTTCGGTCTTAAGCTCAACTAGCTGACTTGTTTACAAATGACCTTTTCAACAGTTTATGTTGTTACTTTCTAAGTTGGACATTTTAGATTTTCGTGCTCCAACTTGAAGGGGAATATTAAGAAGTTGGGCTAGCGTATTATGTAATAAAGTGGCCTGTTTAGGTTTGTTTGTATTTTATACCCTAGTTGTATGTACATATTTATATACATGTAACATCAGTCTAGCAATACAAGTCATTATTTTTCTTTCCAAATCACAAATTTGATAGCTAAGACAAGATAATATCAAAGGATATCGATCTTTAGCCAAACTAAATTCGATAATGGAAAACCCTGGAGGAGTTGCAAATACAAAAGCTGTCTAATTGAACATAACTTTTAATAGGAAAATGTATAAATTGACCGTGAAATATAGTGGTAAGGTTTTCTTGTACTACACTCTTGAGCTTTCATAGACTGATACGAATAAACAATGGAACAACCAAGAAATGGATAGGAATCTTCCCTAAACTCACGATTTGACAAATCAAAAATCAATAAAAATTGTACACGTACATGTGCTTAAAAATACCAAAACTTGTTCGTGCGAAACACTTCGCTTTATGAAATGTTAAAGTTGAGTTTGCTGTTAGCCATCACCGACTGATCAAGTTTCAAATTTTTAACATGTTTTATTTGGTTTTTTCAAGTATATATTTATATTTTATTGGTAATGAAAAAGCTTGTAAGTATTATCTTTTAGTTATATATTAAATAAAATTTTAAGTAAAAATTAACTTATAAATTATATATTATAACCGCTTAATTTTTTTTAAAAAGATTTTATGCAATTAAATCAGGACCTCAAATGATTAGGGAGCCTGGAGGAGATCCTTTCTTATGATATAGAGTCGAATGATTAAAGAACAAACTAACAAGACCCAACAAGCGAAAGTGGACAAAGCCCATCTCTGCGGTCAAAAATACATAGCTATGATACGTCAAGTTCATACGAGACCCACACGTGCAGTCCAACCATTTTACAGTCCAATAGAACTCTGTTGCACTCTATTAACGTTCAACTCTTTGTAATTATGCTAAGTTTAAGTATGTGTTATTCATTTTAAATTTGTTAAATGGGTTCAGCAATTTCATCTTTCAAGAATAACTTACCTTTTGATTATGTAAAAAGTAATTACTAACTAAAAAAACAATCCCTTGAGAGATTTAAGGAGTGGTGTGAACCGTAAGTTTGTCATAAAAGTATTAGGAGTTGTTAAGTTTCCTGTTAAATTTAATTACTTAATTAAACAATCCAAACAAGTTCCCAACACACAAATAAACAAACAAACAGCAACAACAACCAACTAAAATTCTGATTTTGAAAGATACAATAATATACAGTCTTACTTTTAATTAATAAAGAGGTATTTTTAAATGATCTACATAAAAATACAATAAATTAATAAACAAATAATAAACAAACATGTCATTAAATGCATTATTCATACTTAGAGGCGGCATTTGATGACATGGCACTGACTGGTTCCCGGCTCCTTCCATTGTCTTATAATGTTTTCATTTTTGCTACGTCAAGAGTTGAATTTGAATCTTTTTATGTTAATAGGCTATTTCATAGGTTAGACCATAGCTCTCTCCACGGTTCTTGACTTTCAAACGGGCATAAAATTCCCACTTGGCA
The DNA here is from genome assembly GCA_027568895.1 of Erythroxylum shatona. Classification (NCBI taxonomy): domain Eukaryota; kingdom Viridiplantae; phylum Streptophyta; class Magnoliopsida; order Malpighiales; family Erythroxylaceae; genus Erythroxylum; species Erythroxylum shatona. Next base: position 3,515,243 of record JAOSBK010000006.1, on the reverse strand, counting down.
CTAGATAACCCATGACCCAAGTTCATGGCTCTGACCAAATGAAGCTATTGGCTATCATATATGGACCCATTTGTGGGGGTCAAGAGCTACCTCAAAGCATTACCTTTCCTTAACAACAATGATCATATCCTAGACCCCACAAGTATTCGTTGAGAGATCGAGCGAAGAGAGTGTTTGGTTCGTTATAAATATAATACGATGAATCAAAGCTGTATGACTCTGACATGGGCACCACAAGCTACTCAACTTAAACTTCAAGTATCTGTAGGAACAGAGAAATGGATGCTATACAAATTTAATGATGTTTTTGTGAAACCTTCAACTTGACGGAAACGATAAGCTCACTAAATTGTTACGTCATCTAAACTTAAACGAAGATAAGAAGCGTAGAGCAGTGTCTAACAAAAGTGATAATTTCTTATCTAGAAACAGAACTTGTCAAATAATTTTAATCAAACAAGACCATCCCTCGATATTCCTTCGAACTGTAAAAATCCCTCGTACTTTATATTCAATCCTGAGACATTAAATTTGGTTTTCATAACTTGTTCGTTCCGTTTGGATCCTGAGAAAGAGATACAGTAGAGCATTACTGTTAGGAAAACGACTCTTTATCAGGTACCTGCCAAATGGTGGGGTCCAGGAAAGGCAAAGTCTGAAATGGTCATGTTTTCAGGATGTGTGAAAAGAATGGACATAACAATACAGTAGCACACCGAGTTGGTCATAATATGATAAGAAAATAAGAGGGAAATAAAGAACTAGATTCTTTTGTTTGTGGGGGCAATTGACAAGTTCAGCTTTTGGTCACTTTCGTATAAAAGTAAGAAGAACTCGATTGTCAATCATGGCTAAATGCTGAAGGGGACACGCCATGCTTGACATCAACCCCATGTCAACTTATTTCATTTCTATGATTTGTCTAATTCCATTTCTTTTTTCGACCCATTAGGTCACCCAAGTTGTTGGCTTTCTTTCCACGTACACGGCCTCCTACCTCACTTTATTTTTGTTCCTTTTCTTTTTCTTATCTTCTAGACGTGCATCCCACCTACATTACTAGATACTACTCACATAATTTAACCATTCTCTAGAACATAAATACAAAGGATGATTGATCTTGCCTTTGGTTAGAAACATTGGACATTACAAATACATTAATTCCCTAACATATAAATGACCTCCTTAATTTCTAAATTTAAGAGAATAAAATATTTTTATGTGAAAATTTTTAAAAATTTAGTAACTCATCTTTAGATTTTATATTTTATTTTACATATTTTAGTATTTATAATATTATCAAATATATTATCTCTCTTTTATTGTTCCTTATAAATTAATATTTCCAAATTAAAAAATAGAAATAAGTAATAATTAAGAAACTCAACTGGTTCGACCGGTTTAATCCTAAAAACATTGAATCGTTCAAATGTTAGTTTTATTTATTTTAATAATTTTTATTGTAAAAAATTGATCAATTTATTAATTAATTAGTCAATTTTTATAATTTAATAAGTTATTATAAACTAAAATAAATAAATAAATTTTTATTTAATAATCTTTTTCTTCAATTAAATTTTAAATTTTTATAAATAATTTTTTAGTTATATTTTAATATTATTTAATTTAAATTTATTACAATAGACTAAACTTTTTACATCTGGGACATATAGGCTCTTTTTTTTCCCTTCAAATCATCTGTCTTAAAAATAGTATACCTATTCTGTTCTAATACATCCTACTTATTTATTTATGTGAGTTATATATAAATAAATGGGTGAAATACATTAAAACAGAATAAATACACCATTTTTTAGACGATCAGTTCCCCTTTTTTTTTCCCCTTCCAAGTAAGTCCCCCTTCAATTTTCTGCGCCTTTGGTGTCTCCTATGTCAAACACTGGGGTCTCTTGATAGATTCCCTGAACCGAAAAGATTGCTTAGGGCCTTCTACGGAAACTTTGAATGCATCTGCTCTATTTCTGACCCGTACAAGCATTGGTTATGGTGAGATCAGAAATGGCCAGTGAAACTTGTACCTCCAAGTTGCAACTTCTTCTGCCACCATTATTACTATTATGTAGATTAATAGTTCCAACGACTTCCATGACTGCCCACCTCGAAGTTACTTCCAATTTATTATTATTATACCATCATTTTACATTCTTTTGAATAAGTCATTACTATGGCAGCTCGAAATTCTAACCTTCCGATGTCAACTGTCAGGGGCCAATTCACAATTTCTTCAAAATATGCCTGAAACAAAGTATTGAATACTACAAAACATCTGAAAAGAAGAAAAGCATCTTTTAAAGTACGAATTTATTGGGGTCATGCTTAATGTTTTCACTAGCATTAGTGCACAGCTGTACAGAATTCAAAATACCCTTATATTAGATGCTGAAAGCTTCTTGAGGTTTGGAGCTACCATATTATCTCCAATGGATAGAGATGATTACAGCTTCTCATAACCCCATGTTATAACCTCGCGTTTTGAACAAATCGTCAAACCCGTTTCACTTAAGATATAGGTGGATTGGTCAATGGCATGGTTAAGCCAATAAAGTTAATTAAAATGTGGTTTAATAAAGTTTAATCAATCAGATACGAAATGGTCCACCAATCGTTTCTTAATAACTATTGCTTATGACAAGCTCCTTATCGCTCCTAACCCCTTGCCTTTCTCTTGTTGCCAAATTTTATGGACAAGAACCAAACAAATCACGAGTAAGGATTGCAATTAATAGAAATAGCTCTCATACATTTAGGGACAGTTAGATCACATATGAAAATGGTAATAAAAAGAAGAATAAATATAATAAATAATGAAAATAAATATTATCATTATATTAGAAGGAATGAATGATTATCATTACCATTAGTTGGTTTGTAAAAAAATTAAGAAATAAAAATCTATTATATTTTAATTAATTAATTAATTAATTATATTTAAATTAATGATATTGTAATTAATTAATTACAATTTAATTAATTAATGAATTATATTGTAATCAATTAATTAAATATAATGTAATTAATTAATAATAATAATACAATTAATTAATTACATTGTAATTAATTAATTAATTATGTTTAAATTAATTAATTATATTTAAATTATTTATTTATTTATTTTAGTTAATTATATTTTAATTAATTAATTAATTACAATATTTTAATTAATAAATGAATAATATTTTAATCAATTATATTATCATTAATTATACTTTAATTAATTAATTAGTATTAAAAATATTTATTAAAAAATACTACTAAAAAATGAGTTTCGTTCCTCTACTAAATGGAATATATGGAGGATTCCCCAAAAGTGGGATATCAAACTATTGCCTCTATAATGATAATCAACAACTAACCACTAACTTTTCATTTCACACCCATTAATCCCTTCCCAAATCTATCAACCAAGCACTCCTTTAGCTATTATTTTGGTGGGTTTCATGGTCTCAAGACCAACATTACTTAAATTATTTTTATTTATTTTAAGATATATAATGGTATTTTATATAATATTGACTTTAAATATATCATAATTTGATTGGATATTTCTTTGTTCTTGATAAGACCTATTCTTTGTTGATGTTAGCCCCTTCGTTTAGACATATGTATTAGAAAAATAATCATCTTAAGAACAATATAATTAAACGAGAAAATGAAGTAATCAACAATAAAAAATATGTAAGAGACAAATAATTACAAGTAACAAACTTATGTTCTTGAAAATATAATATGACTAAAGACTTGAATTATTTACTTGAAAAATAATTAATTATTCTTTCTTTTATAAATTATTTCCTAAGTAGATATACTATACTTAAAAATCATAAAATTTTAGTTTAATTATTAGTTAAGTAAGCCCCGGTGATAATGATCATTAGCTAAGGCAGACACAATTGGCAATATTAAATAGAATGAGTAATTGAAGTATTAAAATTTTGAATTAAATACTTATCATGGATTTAATATTATTATCTATAAACCCATTTTTCGGTATAAAAATTGCCTGTACTTATCTCATAATTTGAGCGGTAAAGTCCCGGAAAAACTAAATTTCCTGCCTTCCAAACAAACTATAGGGTCAACAGGTGTACAACTAATCAACATGAAGAACGCACGAGTCAAAAGACTATTTGAGGCTGGATGATACTAACATATTTGAACCTCAAGAGTGCGACAACTGTACACGCAAACAAAGGCATATCAGTATATTCACATATTACAAGTTACATATACGAATGCTAAGAGAAACAAATCTAGTTTAATTGAGGAGATCTAGGAAAGAGAGTCTTTTAACAGGAGAAGAGAAGAGGAGGCCAACAACAACTCGAAGTGAAAGAGAGCAGTGCCAGCGACGACTGTTGGCTAGTAAACATTAATCAAAAGCCTGTGCCTTTAATCCCACCAGGATTTCAATTATCAGAAAAGAGAATATAGCTCCAAACTTGTACTTGAAAGTTGAAATTGCTGCTTTTCTGTCAGCGACTTTACCCTTTTTCGCCCTCTCTCTCTCTCTCTTTCGGGGTAGCTTTGTCGTGACCAAGACTACAAGACAGGGTTGATGTGTACTACGGTAATCTGAGACAATGTTTGTGTGAGAGAGAGCTCTGCTTTTAGCTGTATGTAAATTTTCACCATTTTTGGGTTCTTCTTTTCTTCAGCTTCTGAAAGTATAAGAATGGCCGAGTACATATATGTAGTTAACCAGGTGCTCATCTGAACTCCTCCCCCTTTTGCTTCCTTTTAGCTTGTTTATCTTTATCTTCGGGATTAGAGCAAGGGTCTCTTTAAAATGTGGATCTTTTTTTCTCTTAGCTGTGTTATTATTGTTAACTAGGTGTGTTTGAGTTCAGCTGGCTTTAAAGGATAATGCTTTAATTTCTCTTTCGTTATAGTTGTTTTATGTTTTTGCAGAAAGCTGCTGGCTTGTTATTATTCTTAAATTCTTGTGTTAGATTGGTGGAGGTAGAAGACATTTTTACATCTACTTAGCCTTGCGTGTGTTCCGATCTGGGGTTAGCTCGAGTTTCCTTTTTTTTTTTTGATATTCGTAATCTTTGAGCTTATCTTTTTAACTTATTAGACCTGGATTCATAGTACATCTGTTTGTTTTCTCTTTCACAATCTCCATTCCGAGACGTGAAAAAAAAAAGAGTACTATTTTTTTCTATTGATGGTTGTCGGTGGCCAACGCGGTTGGGATATGGGTGGAGAAGGGGAAGAGGAGGTGGGGTCTCTGCCGTTTGTACGTTATTGCAAGTTCTTTGTTGTTTGTAATATGTTATTGTTGTTGGTTACCGTTTGTTGTCCTGTTAAACTTAATTTGCTCTGCTTTACTTTGTTTTACATCTATTTAATATAATACTTAACCTGCAGTCGTTTTAAAATCTTTCTTCATTTTGTGTTGCAGAGTACAGTAATCTTAAAGCCTCCTAAAAAAGCTTCAATTTTGTCAAAGATGATAGTTTTGATGTTTGCAATGGTCTGTGGGGTTTATGTATGCGTTGTTTGTCTGAAGCAGATAGGCACGCATAGTAAAATCAATATTGAAGATATCCAAATCCTTAAGGGGCCAACTTCTGATCCTGATCCTGTACAATTAAAATTCCCTGGTGACCATTACCCTAGTCCTAGGACCTTTAACAGGTAACTTACGGTTTCTGTTGTTGGTCCTTTTGTTTCTAATTCAATAATGCATGCTTGAAGTATTTTTTTTTGGGTGAAATTTTCAGGTCTGAATGCGAGCATAATCCTGTAAGATACTTTGCAATATTATCAATGCAAAGATCAGGAAGTGGTTGGTTTGAGACTTTGTTAAATAGTCACGTTAATGTGAGCTCAAATGGGGAAATATTCTCTGTTTTAGACAGGAGGGGGAATAGTTCCTCCATTCAAGAAGTTCTGGATAAGGTCTATAACCTGGACTGGTTCACCAGTGCTTCCAAGAATGAATGCTCTGCGGCAGTTGGCTTCAAGTGGATGCTTAATCAGGTAACTAAAGTGTTCATGTTTTGGTTTGTATTCTACATATCTAGTATTGAACGAACATTTTGGTTGAACTGCTGCAATGGGGCTATAGAACAAAATTTGGTGATCACAATGCCTAGGCTTTTATCAGACTTTCATTCTAGTTCCGATTTCCTAAGTGCTCTAGATGCTTTTTGGTGCATGATTTTTAACAATTCAAGAGAGGACACCCCATGTTGAACTCTGCCACGGACATATTACTCATTCTCTTCCACTCTTTTATCTTAAATTTTTCACTAACTTGTGCTTATCCCGTAGCCTGCTGTTCACCCCAAACTATTCGCTGAACTTTCGGAATAGTTAGCTGTCAAAGTTTTGATATTTGATTTGCAAACTGTAGACATAATATAGTTGTATAGTTAGTCGTTAGTTGTTCAGCTCTGTTTAGCTCTGTTTTCGTGTTTATATAAAC
>JAOSBK010000006.1:3496366-3506859 GCA_027568895.1 Erythroxylum shatona | reverse complement strand
ATGAATAAGAGGAAAAAAAAATTTATACCGGTTTCGGATAGGTTAGTCTAGGTTATCCAACGCATCTCGTTTCCTTTCTCGACCAATCTTCGTTACCGGATGTCGGACACTTGTTTCTGATTCGTTTCGATGTGTATTCCGTTTCGCGTTTCGCAACGTTCCGAGTTTTCTGTTTGCTCCGATTCCGCACTTTGTTTCGCTTTTCGTTTTTCTGTTTCCGTTTTCCGGTTGGGATCCGGTTCCTGAGATCGGGTCCCAACATGAATAGTCCTCTCACTCTATCCGCTTGTCTAAGGATGAAATGTTGTAATAAAATTTGACTTTGTACCAATGTTGTCTGTAGGCTGCCCTAAAATATAGAAGTAAATATGGGATCTCGATCTGATACAATAGACACTAAGACCTAATGTAACCTCACTATCTCATTTACCTATCTCTAAGCTAACTGATCTAATGGGTTATTCTCTCTAATAGGTAAGAAATGAGTTGATTTTGTCAATATGTCAACAATGACCCATATAGCATCATATTGCCTTAGAGTTCTCGACAAACCTATAATAAGATCCATTGTAATCCTCTCTCATTTCTACTTTAGAATAGGTAATGACTGCAGTTTCCCAACTGGTGCTTAATGCTCTGCATTAACTTGTTGATATGTCAAACACCTAGCAACATACTCAGCCACTTGCTTCTTTATCCCTGGCCACCAAAAATGTTGTTTCAGAGTATTGTACATCTTAGTAGTACCAGGATGCATAGCATAGGTAGCTATGTGTGCTTCCTCCAAAATTTCTTTTCTCAGACCATCACCATCTGGTACACATAATCTCTTATTCAACCACAATGTAATATTTCTCAACTCAAACTCAGAACTCAGATTCTGTGTTAACTTCTCTATAATTTTCACTTATTCTGGGTCCTTGCTTTGAGCTTTTCTGATCCTATCATGTAATAATGGTCTAAGTTTAAACGTAGCTACTAATGCTTCATTCTGCCCCAAACTTAGCTCAAAATTTAGTGCACTCAGTTAAACTAGATTTGGTAACCTTGATGCTTGAATTTGTGCTACACTATTATTGGATTTCCTGCTTAATGCATCAGCTACAACATTAACCTTACTTAGATGGTACTCTATCATGCAATCATAATCCTTAAGCAACTCAATACACCTCCTTTGTCTCATATTAAGTTCCTTTTGACTCAACAAATTTCTCAAACTTCGATGATCTATAAAAATATAAAATGTTTCACCATATAAATAATGTATCCAAATTTTTAGAGCAAATACTACTGCAGCAAGCTCTAAATCATGAACTGAATAATTGAACTTAGGAGGCCTTAACTATCTCAAAGCATAAGCAATCACTTTACCATATTGCATCAAAACACACCCTAACCTTTGATGTGAAGCATCACTATATATAACATACCCTCCAGATCTAGATGGAATAGCCAACATTGGTGTTGTAGTTAGTCGATGTTTTAACTCCTTAAAGCTCCTTTGACATTCATCAGTCCATCAAAAAGGCACATTCTTTCTCAAAAGCTTTGTCAAAAGAGCTAAGATCAATGAAAACCCCTCAATAAACTTCCTGCAATAACCTACTAGCCTAAGAAAACTGCAAATCTTTGACACATTTCTAGGTGCTTTCCACTTCATCATTGCCTCAACTTTCTTTGGGTCTACCTGTATGCCCTGTCCAGATACTATATGACCTGTCCAGATACTATATGACCTAAGAACACCACCTGATCAAGTCAGAATTCACACTTATTAAACTTGGCGTACGATTACTTCTCTTTCATTATATGTAAAATTAACCTCAAATGCTCATAATGTTCCTCTCTACTCCTCGAATACACCAAGATATCGTCTATAAATATAATAAAAAATGATCTAAGTAAGGTTGGAATACTTTATTTATCAATGTCATAAAGGCAGTTGGAGCATTTTTCAACCCAAAAGGCATCACTAAAAACTCGAAGTGTCCATATCTGGCATATCTGGTACTAAATGCACTCATTGGTACATTAGCTTCTGCTATTTTCAATTGATAATAACCTGACCTCAAATCTAGTTTAGTAATTACCTGAACTCCCTGTAATTGATCTAGTAAATCATCTATTCTTAGTAAGGGATACTCATTCTTCACTGTCACCTGATTTAATTGCCTATAATCAATGCATAGTCTCAAAGTCTCGTCCTTCTTCTTCACAAACAAAAATGGAGCTTCCTAACGTGACACACTAGGTCTGATAAAAACCTTATCTTACAACTCCTGCAATTGAGTTTTACGTTCTTTAAGTTCCACATGTTTCATCCTATAAGGAGAAACAGATATAGGAGCAATACCTGGGACAAGGTTAATGGTGAACTCTGTTTTCCTATCTAGTGGTAATCCTGGTAATTTAGTGGGAAAGACATCTAGAAAATCCTTAACAATAGAACTATCCTATAATGTTTGTCCAACTCTAGTATCAGTTACATAGGCTAAATAAGCCTTACATCCACTTCAAATCAGTCTAACAGTGCTCATTGATGAAATCAATCTGGCTGGCACTGCTTGACTAACACTTCAAAATATTACTCTTGGTTGAGTAGGAGATTCAATAATAACCTCCTTATTATAACAATCCATCACAACTCTATAAGCAGTAAGCCAATCTATACCTAAAATAAGGTCTATTTTTTTCAATTGCAGTACTATCAAATCAGCTTTCAATTTAGCCTGGTCAATCCAAATAATACACCCTTTACCTACTTCTCCAATCGTTGTAGTACTACCTACTGGAGTACTCACCTCTAAGCCAAACTCCAATATCTCTCTCTCACAATGCAATTGAGATGCTAAATGTGGGGTAATAAAGGAATGCATGGATACTGGATCTAATAATGCAATGCCTTAAGATCAAAGATGTGTAATACACCTGCAACAACATCTGGGGAACTCTGTGCCTCATGTCTAGTAACAACAAAAATCCTAGCCTGAGATTCTGGTTAGTTACTCCGTACCTCAGTCCTAGGTACACTAGGACCTGCTGAGACTACTTTACCCCTACCTCTGCCTCTCTATCCTGTTCCACTAGCTCTGTTATGCTAGACAGTCATCTCCGTCACTAGTCCTCCTCTCACTCCAGATTGTGCTCCTAAAGTTGCCGGACAGTCTCTAATCTGATGATCTAAGGAGCCATAATGATACAAGCTCCTGATACCTTCCAACATACTCCACCATGTCTTTTTCCATAATGTTCACAACTAGAAATCTGTTGTGTTTATCTGTCATAAGTCTGCCCTCTAGATGCCTAGCCTCTACCACCACCAGAATGAGCATAATTGCCTCTAGGTCTAAACCCTGACTGCCTAGATCTAGACTGTGATCGTGATGGTCTATTCTGGCATTTACTAAATTTTTTGCTAGAGCCAGCTTGAAACTCACCATGCCTTTTAAACTTGAACTCTTGTCTATACTCTCCTTGTTCTTCTTTCAATAAGTACTCAATCTAAATCGAATATTCTCGTAGTTCTATATAACTATTCAGATTTGTAATAGTCGATCTTGTCCTAATCTCCAAATTCAATCCATCCTCAAATTGCCTACGTTTTTCTTCTTCAGTCGAGATTAGAGCAGTAGCATACCTCGATAGTTCATTGAATCCTACTTCATACTCAGCTACTGTGAGATTTCCCTGTTTCAAATCAAGAAATTCTTTCATCTTCATGTCCAAATGTAATTATCTTTAAAGACCTTCAAGAAATCCTCTCATGTCAGTTTGTATGGATAGGCAGAACTATCTGGAACTGTCTTCCACCACTGATAGACTGGACCTTAAAATAATGAGACTGCATAGTCAAATCTCTCATCAGGCTCACAGTCCTTTTGATCAAAACTCTCTCTATTCTTTTCAATCATCCCTCTGCCTCAGCAGGATCTGGGCTTCCATAGAAGTCTACAACTCTGTGCTTCCTACGTTTATCATATCTCCTTTCACTCCTCTCAAACTAGGGTATAGGGGACTCTCTATTAGCCCCTATTGACTCAATATCAACTGATTCTATAACACGATCTCCTACAGCAAATGAACTATAACAAACAATAATAGTGACCACTATATGGATCTCTTAATATATGTCATGTTGAAATACTCACATATGTCCCTAAGGATGCCAAACTTGATGCTCTGATACCAAATTTGTAACATACCACCCCAATAAAACATATTCTCGAATATACCAGAGAATATTCAAAAAATACTATAAGGAAATGATACATTAGGAAATTAAAAATTAACTTACTCTTAGACATCGAACATATCATAAGCATTCAAAATATTCATTTAATATAGTTTATTATAAATTTTCATCTATGTTGACATTTCACTTGTGAAAAATATATTTCAAGAAAAGTTCAGCTTTCCTTGTCCAAATATCTTAGCAAGGATATATACTAAAACTGGTTAATGGTCTATAAATCATTTCTTTCACATGCATAAAAGGTCACATATGTCATTATAATTTAGAATCCAACATATACATTACACATCAGTTTAGACTTTAATCTTAAAACAAATATGTGCATTATGATATGGGATGCTAATGTAAAAGACTCTAACTAGACTCTGCAGATTTAATTGCTCAGACCTTTGAGTTATTTTCGTCCCCAAAATGTAAGTACTAAACTTCTATCATATCGTTGATTACTCCCTCGAACCTAAAAAACAATGTTACAATTTTGATGAGTTTACGAACTCTGTGAGTAAACCATCATCGATGCACTCAAACAAGTTATATCACAAAGATAAGCTATATCACAATTTATTACACTTCAACAAATATATATCATATAAGCCAGTGTTGCATATCACATCGCATTTTCCATTGACTTCAGATGTATCTCACTATTTCAAATCAATTCAATTAATCATTTCAATTCAATCTTATTATGTGTGTAGGGATGCAAATATAAATACACATGTGTTTTCATTCTTATTTTGTTTTGTCATGATCAAGTTCCTATCAACACAATCTACTGTCCCATACCCCTTATGGGTATCAAGTCCATGGTTGGCCCGTACCCCTTGTGGATACCAAGTCTAGGCTATCAGAGCCTGAAGCTCTTTTTCATAATTCTTAGCTTAAGGCTCTTTCCTGCACATCAATCACTCTAATTACAACTCCTTAATCTGATCATGCATTTCAATATGGTGAGATGCATCATTTCATATGCTATGCTTTCATTACTTTTCATTTATGTGTGCTTATGCCATATAACTAACTCCCCGAACCTATGTCCAGCATTTATCAATCAATTGTACACCCATTTCATATTAAACATACAATTCGTACAAAAGCCACATATATGTGAGTTTGCATCTAAATTGACTCACAATACTCTCCAGAAATGTTATTGCCTCGATGTTCCTGCAATGTCTGGATGTTGATGATCACCTTGTGCGTCTATCATCATGCAATGCATACACATATAGGTAACAAATTACTAAGTTGTTTATTCATGTAGTTATTCAATCATGCACACACACACACACACGCACACATATATATCATGTTTCAATGCATGCTCAATTGACTTTTCGGCTATGTATTCTTATACATAAATCTTAACTATTAAATTCCACATTTTATCCATTATGAGTTGACTTATAAAATTATCACCAACTTGGTATCATAAACCCTTATAAATCATTTATATAAATTACCATATCCAATGTAAATCAATCTCTCCACTATACAAAATAATGTGTGCTTATATACCCTAAGACCATTCAATCATTATAGCTTGTAGACTATCATTTTGTAATCAAGTTTATACTTTTAAGTAAGCTTGATTTGCTCCAAATTCATCAACCATACATTACACTTCTCCTTGTACATTTTCATGATCAAATAGCCTTTTATATTACACACAATTGTTACTTTAAATCTGAAAATTTCAGCAAGCTAGATATTTTAATTCACCAAACTTTTTCTAGCAATATATATTTATACATTTACCCAATTCTCATTCATCTCTACCCTATGTTCTTCAGTTCCCATTCATCCATACTTTATACGCATTACACACATGCACAAGATCATATTTGCATTAAAAGAACACATTTATTCCTTTAACACATCATAATTTCCAACTTTGAATACAACCACATCAAAACAGTCCATTATTTAGTTTATGTCATCAATTAACTACATATCCTTATCATGCCCTTAACCAATTAATTAAGAAACAATCTAGGCTCCTTCTTAGCCTTAATTAAGTCCAAATACACCAATATAGATTGAATTTTCTCAACTAGTTTGGCATGTATACAAGGCTGAAATTAAAGTTCCAGAATTTGTCATCAACATCACTAATGTGTGTAACTTTACTTCCTTCAATATTTCACGAATTTTACAAGCTTAGAGACATCACTAACACCTGAACTTTTTCGGATTTCATGTCTTTTAAAGTTACTTCATTTCAAGTTAATTTAACTTCTATATTGGTTATACTTAGGCTCACAAAATTCTACTCACTTTTTTCTTTACCGTTCACTTTCTACAATCACACCTATAGCCCTAAATTTTCCAGATTTGAAAACACCTTTATATCACCTATCTTAGCATAAATTCCTCATCAGTTATACTTTAAATCTCAACTCAAATCATCTATGCAATAGATCATAAGCTATTGTTTTCGCACATCCAAAAATAAGATAGAAAAGTAACCAATTCATTCTTCTTCTTCTTTTTTTCCAGCACTTCGTTAACACCATCAACTTATTTAATCCATCCCTAATTATCCATAATAAAATTTTGCTAACATATACCACAATAGGTTAGCATTTTACTTACTTGATTGGCTTCAATGTCACCTTAAATGTTAAGCTTGCCTAGCCTCACTTGTATATAGGAACATTTCAAGAACATTGAGGGGGTATGATGGGTTCGGCCATGACTAGAAGAAAAAGACAACAATATATGTAGCAACATTCTACCTCTATAGCTATCTTTATGGTGGATTTTGCGTGGGTTTTAGGGTGGTGATGTACAAAACTAAGGCAGAAATTCAAAGGTTGAGTTAGGTGTAGGTTTCGGCTATGAGAGGGAGGATATGGAGAGTATACGGCCAAAAAAATGACAAAAGAAAATAACCATGGAATGTATAAGTCATATGGTGTAATATGAGTGTTCCTTTTTTTAAAGGACTCTTGTCATATATTAAAGTAAAATACATGTCCCCTCTTTAGATGGTACATATGTCCTTTATAACTGTCATATGTCACTTAATTCTCTAAGCCATGTGTCACTCATTTCATAGACTTAGTCATCCCAAATCTTCACATGTCAACTTGTCTTTCCACTTGAATTTTTTTGGTAAACCAAAATATAAGACATTAAAAATGCACAATCATGTCAAATTCATTTTGCAACTTTCATACTCCAGAATATGTCAATTAAGTGCACATAAAATCTTTGCCACTTCGTTTTCATATTTATAAATCATGATTCATGTGAGTATGCTAATATTATGCATGTGAATTAAATCGTAAAATCATATCCTAAATGCACCAAATTAATTATATAATGATGTAACTCATGTTACTATGTATCTTATACGTAATTGAAAGCTTCTAACACTCTAAACCTCAGTAGTCTTGGAGACTGACTATTACACTTATCATAATCTTAGTCTTACTCTTAGTGATATGGCACATTCTTGTGTTAAAGTTGTTTTATTTTTTGGATTTTTGCACTGCATATATGTATTATTTTCAAGTTCTATTAAAAGATAGAATGTTTTACTTAATAATCTTCTAGACTTAACAGTGAAATCATTGTCTAATTCTCTATTAAATTTTAACTTCCTCAAATTAGATTGGCTTTGGTGGAGTTATTTAGATCTTGTGGTGATGTCAAGTCAAAGAGTTAAGTAGAAAGTTTGGTTAACCCACTTGAGAGTTTTGAGTTTTTACTTAGTATTGATATTTGGTATGATATTTTATTTGCTATTAACATGGTCTTGCAATCTAAATATATGTGCATTAACGTTATCGTTGAGTAATTAGAAGGTGTAATAGTATTTTTGAGAAATATAGAAATGAAGGGTTTGTCTCTAGTATGAATATTATCAAAAGCCTTGCACATGAGATGAATGTAGTGCCTACATTTCCAATTAGACATCGTATTATTAGGATAAGCCAATCTAACAGAAACGGTCATGATGGAGAAATATAATCAGCTAAGAAGCCTTTTAGAGTTAGTTATTTTCTAGTTGTTGTAAATATGGCAATTTTTTAGTTGAAGAATATATTTGACCAATTAACGACATTTGGTTATTTTCTAGTTGTTGTAAATATGGCAATTTTTTAGTTGAAGAATATAATTGAGCAATTAACGACTTTGAAAGTATTTTTGAATTCTTATTTGATTAAAAGAAGTTAAGGTCGTTTGATAATAATAAACTAAGAGAATGTTGCACTAATTTTACGACTACTTTTTTTCATAATAATCTGTCAAACGTGAATTTAGATGATCTTTTTCTAAATTAAAATTGATACAAATGACTTTACCAAATGAGTCAATGTTAGTGATTGAAATTCTTGAATTTGTTAAAATTACATATTGATATCTAAATATTTTAACTGCTTATTGAATACTACTAATTGTAACTATGATTGTAGTATTATCTGAGAGAAGTTTTTCAAAGTTAAAATTATTAAAAATCTACTTGAGATTATCAATATCATAAGAAAGGTTGAATGGTTTGACTATTTTATGTATCGAGAAGGATATGTTAGAAAATATTAATGTTGATACTATTATTGATGATTTTGCATATAGAAATATGCAAAGAAATCATTTTCATGATCATCTATGTGATTATTAGTATAGTTCTGTAGCTGCTTAGTGTTTTGTAATTTGATGTTGTTGTATAGTTGTTGTTGCTGCTGTTTTGTTGTTGTTGTTACTGTTTTTAGTAATTTTGTTATCATTGATATTTGCAAAAAGTTGTTAATGACTATTATGATCATTTGACTTTAATATTTTCTTAATTATATGGATTATGACTTGTGTCACGTATATATAATTACTGAATTTTGATAATAAAAATATTTTTTTAAAATTTATATATTTACATATTATTGATTCATTAATACCCTTACTTTTACTTTGTCTCGAGCTCATAAAACATTAAAAAACATCCTTGAATGCAACTAAGAAATGTTGTGGGGATATGGAATTGTTGATCACAAAATGACACCTGCAAATGGGCTTGAATTGTTATAACGTGTCAAGAAATTTTTCTTTAGAGTGTGTAATTATTATCAAAATAAGTTTCAGTTTCTAGATAAAATGACTTAAGTAGATTGTCTGCCCCATAAGCTTTTCAAGAACTTGGATAAGACTACAAGTTTGTGACAGCTCACATATAAAGATATAACAGTATGTTTGGTTCAATAAATATTCTATTCTTAGTGTATTCCTGACAATTACCTATTCTTATTTTTGGTTAGAAAAAGAGAGTTAGAATAGTTATTCTCGGGTTTAATTATTCCTGGATCTTGGGGAATAGCCAAAGAAGACATACCCTTGTCTTTACCTATTCTGGGTATGTCGAAATAAACTTTACGACGTTGAGGACCAAAATATCCTTGTCTCTCTCGCTCTTGTCTTCATGCTTCACGCTCTCGTCTCCCTCGCTCTTATCCTCCTCACTCTCATCTTCACACTCTTGTCTTCAAGCTCTCGTCTCTGTTTGCTCTTCACGGTCTTCTCCAACATTTCTCTGCTAGTTGCATGAATTAGGTATGTTTCTTGTAAACCTAACTTCACCGCTAATTTTTTTCTTTTGCTATCAATGTGGTTGTTTGGCTAACATCATCAGCCATAAAGCTTTTGTGATGCTTATTTGGCCTTCTCATCTCTTCCAATCAACTTGATTTTTTTTTTGGAACTTATCTGCTTCCCATCTCTTCCCTGTATCTGTGCGAGTCTTTCTATTTGATGAAGGGTTGTAATAGCCTACCTATTCCCCTTTGTGGTAGTTAAGCAGTTAAGTCAACTTGTTTAAATGTGTTTACATCAACTTGTTTGAATTTGGAGTGAAAAATCATCTGAACTACTTGGGAGGCGTTAATTGCTAATTGATATGATTGAAGGGTGTCTAAGTTATCTAAGTGGTATGAATTATGTTGAAGATGCATTATCTGTGTGGTTTTAACATAAATTGTAGGGTGTCTACGTTATCTGGGTTATGGCATTGACTAGAAGAGTTTGTTCCCAGATGGATTTCAATTAGATCAAAAAATAGAAGAGGAAACCATCGGTAGTTAAAATTGGTTATGAATGAATTTAGCCATTGACAAAATTTTTATTTCTTTTAATAGGCTATATGTTGGGTCCCAGACCCATCCACAATTGGTATTGTCCGCTTTGGTATTTTCTGGGAATCGAGCCCTCAACCTAACGGTTTCATCCGTTGGTATTTTCTGGGAAT
>JAOSBK010000006.1:3428896-3442313 GCA_027568895.1 Erythroxylum shatona | reverse complement strand
TTCTGCCTTGATTCAGGTACGCAATCATAACCCTAGTTCTCTCTGCATTCAGCATCCTTACCTTCACCAAAAGACTACCTTGAGCGTCAGAGGGGCTAATCGGGACACAACCCCGACGTGCCTTTTTCTTGTTTTGCAGGGGTATTCACGCCGCAGTCACTACAAGAGGCAATCCATCCATGGATTCAAACGGCAACGTTCAGCCTCGTCAGAATCTGGCAGAACCAGCATTCTTTATCTTTATGTATTAATTACATTTGATGTTTCAATACTAAAGATAAAATTATTGGAATAATTATTGTATAATAGAAATTATGATGAGATCATAATTGTAAGATTCAATTTACATTTACGAATTATTCCTAAATGTTCCTAATTGTAGTTTCATCAAGACGGGATATTGTTGAAATAGTAAAACTTGCATACATTATGTTTATTTCTTATAAAAAAAGTAATTTATCTAATAAATTAAAGTATGGAGATACTTAAACTAATGTATGGATGATTATTAGAGAATAAGTCGATTATGAAAATTTCAAATGAAATATTACTTATGTGTCTGTGGATTTTCTCATAGTGGTGGTTGTATAATTGTTCCTTGGACTTGAAATTATTAAGGTATCTCGTGTGAGAATTACTGTGTTTTTATACTACTTATTAGTTGTTTTAGGATAATTCAGTCGGTTGGATGTAATATGAACCATATGGAGATAGTTGAATAAGTCAATAAAGGATTCGTCACTCTAAAGTAATTAGAGATAATGTTCCATTATTTTTTATTAGTAGTGATTTATGGAATTATCTTGCTAGAGTGAATTAACATTTAAAAGAGCGTTTTTAAATATCAACTATAAATCGATTACTAATTAGTAAGAACGAACATGATTGGATAAAAAGAGTAGACATTATATTCATACTATGTCCAATTAAAATATTGAATGACGAAAGAATTAGATTATACATCATAACCATGCATGGAAAAGTTAAATCAAACTACTTTGACATTCCTGATACTTGGGTGGTCGTGACATGTTGCTAGACGTCAATCTTGATCTATGATTGTAAATTATTTAATTGGAGTATTAAAGATAAATTAAAAAGAAGTTTTAATTTATCTAATTATAATTATGAATTATAGTTATAATTTATAATCATTGTCAATATATTAAGAATCTAATAGGTCACACATCAAAGAGCAATTTGTGAAAGAAAAATCAATTTAATTAAGTTGAACTTAATTACAAAGTTTTAGAAACTTTAGGGATCAAATATAAGATCTTTGATTTTATTCTCATCGTCATCATCACCATCACACCCAGTCTGAAATCCCGCAGTGAAGCAAGGTCTGGGGAGGTCTGATAGTACGCAGCCTTATCCATACATACAGGGACATAGCCACACTGGGCCCCCAAAAATTTTAAATATATATGATGGAGTTATTTGAAGCCCAGTGGTATATTGACCCCCCAAGATTTAAAAATAAATATTTGGGCTCTCCTATCTTAAATTTCTGGCTCCGTCACTGCATACATAGTAGTTTTCTGTAGACCCACATGCAGATATGATATGAAAATAGTGACATGAAAATTCGATTTTATTAAAATTAAGTTAATTACAATTAGAGTATGACTTTAACTATAATTAAGAAAATTAATTTTAATAAAATTACAAAACCTCCCTAATGATTTTTCTATTTATAGGAAGAAAAGAAAATGAGCTAGCACTTTTACATTCTTCATTTCAAATTATTAAGAAGTTACTTTGTAAATACCGTTAGAGGCTGAACAATTAAACAACTCGTGGTTGACATATCAAATAACTTAAAAGGATTTCAATAGAAAAAGCAATTCAGGTACAATTTTTTATTATTTGTATTTTTATTTATTTAAATTAATTAATTATAGAGATCCGTTCAAAATCTATAAAAATTTTCCCGTAATAGTTCGATATGCTTTTAGGCGGAGTCTCATGGTGTAAATGTTGAGTACCGGAGATGATGCCATTTCAATTATTCTATCGCGAAAATCACTATAAAAGTAGAAACCCATATATAGGACTTTTAGGAGAGTATCTCCTTTGTTTACGAACTTTTTTTTTTGACTCAGTAGGAGAAATACATTAAAACTAAGTTACAATTCGGGAAAAAACGACCCCTGAATTATCTTCTAGTAGGATAGAAGAGCAACCCTCAGGCGGGTTTAGATACCAATGGATACCAAGTGTAAGTTTCTTGCGCGTGGTTTGCTAGCCAATCCGCAACTCGATTAGCTTTATGGTAAATATGCCTAGCTTTCACAATCTATTCTCGTTGGAGGAGTTGTTGTATCCCCACGAGTAGAGTGTGGTAAGAAAGTTGGGATGCTTCGGAGGATGATAGCAACTTAATGACTGTCTGAGAGTCCACTTCAAATTCAACCTTTCGAAATCCTAACATCTATGCAAGTTGCAATCCGGAAAAGACCCCCCATAGCTCAGCACATACTGGTGTACAGAATCCTATATTGTGCGCACAACCCCCTCTCCAATGCCCTGTGCTATCCCGAAGGATGCCTCCCGCTGTGGCCTGCGATGTGGACCTGGAATAAGCTCCATCAGTGTTGAGTCGTACCCATTCTTGTGCAGGAAAACTCCATCCAATAAGGATTTTCTGTCTTAATCTTGGACTTAGGACTGTTCTTCCTATCAATTCCTTGACTTGCACAATTGTTCTGACGTACTGGAGGAAGATGACTTGAGGATTGGGCAGCCATGTAAAATTAGACTCAAATAATATTTTGTTGTGCCACGACTATAGGAACCAGCACGCCGTTCCAAACACTAAGGGCCAATTAAGGCCTAACAAAGTCTGTTGTTTTTGTAAGTTAACAAATATCCAGCGATTTAAAGGTGAAGTTGATGCAACACACGTATGATAAGAACACCAAGAGGACTTATCTTCTTGCGTTGACGTACAAGACGTGGAACCCCGGCAAGAAATTTATGGCGAAAGCCTCGTGGTCTTGAGTCTCTCGTGACTTTTCCCTATCCTATTGATTCTTCGTGTCTCGCTTGCATAAAGAAAAAGCCAACAGTAACGTTTAACCAAATGAACTTATCAATTAATATGTATACGCGTGCATATCTCCAAAATCAAATTCCTTTTCTTAGACTATACGGTGTTGTAATTAGGCTGATATTAAATTATGAAGCCACTAGTATATTGTTTCTTTTCTCAACCCTCCTTCATGACAGCCAAGTTCACGATCTCATAATCACAATCATGTGATAGACCACAAAATTCTTATCACTTGTAAGGCCTCCACTTGGACAGCTTGAGCTCGAGCCCAGACTGATGTTTGAAAATACTTTAAAATATCCAATACGGATGTAGAAAATTTTCTCTTCTTCTGCTCATCATTATGGATTATCAAAATGATGAAAAGTGGAAATTACCAATAAACCCATGTTTCTGGTTGATGAAATTTAGGCTTGACAAAAATTTAAGATCGATTAATCTCTTTTCATTAGGTATCTTAGATTGAAAAAAAATGGCCTAAAGGGATACAAAAAGCCCATCTTGGATTTTTCTACAACTCCAAACTGTAATTCTTGTATAAGAAATCACATGATCTTCGGAATGACTTCCCATCTTGGATTTTTCTACAACTCCAAACTGTAATTCTTGTATAAGAAATCACGTGATCTTCGAAATGACTCGTCCAGATTGACTCCAAGTATGTACAAGACCAAAGTCATGACTCACCAGATCAATTCCTAGGATTCAAAAGGAATAGATCGTCTATCTGGCCATGATTCTATCTTCAGGAAGTACTTGACAGGCACTACACCTTCAAAACCTTCGGTCAAGATCACCCCATTATCTGAAATGTAAAGCTTCATTCCCTCTGGAATCAACAAAAGCTAATCTTATTCATATTATTCCGTTAGACTAATCAAACTAGCATATGACGGGTTTGAAATACATGTTCAACCAACATATAACTGAACAGAAACAACTTTATATGAGCTAAACAGTGTTTAAGGAACTTGTGTACCTTCCAAAGCTTTTGTGAGGTCAAGAAATATCAACAAATTAACGTCCCGTCTCATACCTGAAAGATCAGTAAACCATCAGAATTTAACCATGGATCTTGCGTCTAGCCCTGTAAAAAGAAATGGCAAATTTTAAAAAAAATTTGCAACCACTTCAGTCTTATTAAGCAAGGCCAGGAGCAGGATATTCCTCTGCATAATGCAGTCAAAAAGCTATATCTTATACAAAGGTCAAAAAGCAAGAACGAAAAATGGATAGCCTAGTTTTGCAAATATCTTACCACTAATTACTGCACCATCAGCTGGCAAGCCACATGCGAAGTGAACATGCAATCTCTGCATCCGTTTTAGTCCAGACTTCAATATCGACTCCAGGTTCTTTTTATATGTTCCATGCACACATACTGCCAAAATTATAGAGCATTAATTAGTCAAATAATATCGTTTTTTAAGGGAAAAAAAGGGAAAAAAATAGTGAGTCCTGACTTGAAGGACAGAATTAGCAACATAAATATTTTTACCAGGAATTTCCTCGGCTGACAGGATTGGCTTCAGGAGACTTTCAGATTCAACTGTCTGCATATTAATGAAAACCATTCAGATGCATGGACAAAACGTGAGAGGAAGTGATTTGCCTCTATATTCAAGCAAATGATTAGTGGGAAAAAAATGAAAGAACTAATTTGAAGCTGGGACCTAGGCTGAAGGATCGTTACTTGTATAGTGTGGCCTTGGTTTGCACGTATCAAGAGTTCCCCATCTTCCTCCAGCAGACTGAATCGCTGCTTGTTATCCTTTCTGACTACCTTGAAGTTGAATGAAACAAAAATATTGACGCAGTTCATTCAATATGAAACTACTTGCAAAAGGGTGTTCCCAACTTCTTATAGAATTGCACGAGAGAGAAGTAAAAACAACGTGAATGTAACGGAGAGCCGAGATGAACCAATGCAACAGGAGATGATTGATTATGTTATTTAAGTGCCTGAATCTATTGAACAACACCAGAGTTCATGAAAAACACGTACAAAATTTTCCCTTCAGAAATGTTTGGTATTTGAAAGGCTATAGTTCTGGCTGGTAATCTCCAATAAGCACGCAATGACACAACATGCAGACGTTTCTTAGTCATTATAACAAAGTGAAACCCCCAGAAAGTTAAGCGCAAGATTGTACAAAAATACCTCCTTAATATCATCAACTGTGTGTGCACTCAATGGAACATTTGCAAATGTTTTCACGTTCAACTTTAGTAAATCCTGAACCTTGACAAACCCATCACTTTGGATGTTCAGATTCAGTTCAGAAGCTGTATGACGCAAGATTCGTGTCCTGAAAATGTTAGATAACACAAACTTGATGAGAACTCATCATCTTCAGAGAGATGACAACCATACAATGTTCGATTCTTGCTTACAAAAGTCGACCAAGAGCATCGATTTTATCCTTGCCAGATCCTCCTCGACCACTGCCTGCACCACGGTTGCCCCTTCTTGATCTGTCTCCATCATCTTTCACCTCCAAGCCTCTTCCTCTGCCAGAGAATAAACAAAGTTGAAAGGAAGAAAGAATCTCTTTGTCCAATTGCTTTCCAATCACTAGGCACTATACAGAGCAAGTACATCACAAAGGTGAAAAACAAAAGAAAAACAAGGGAAAAGAATACCCTTTTCTGGAATGGGCAAAGGATGATGAGAAAGAAGAGCTCATATTGATGTTAGTCTTGCACATAAAACCAGATGCACGAGACAGCTTGAAAAGGAAAGAGTCAGTGGAAGTAACTGGTTTATAAACATGACATAAGCTTAGAATTCGACAACTTCTGCTTCCCCAAACACCCCACATGCGTCAAAGACTACAAAAATGACAATCAACAATAAACACGTAAAGTCAGAATCTTAACCCTGAATACCTGCACACTGGTTGAAAAATGAATTAGAAATTACACAATCTTTCAATTCTAAATTACAAACATCCCAAGCAGCAAAATAGAAACCAAATGTACAAAAAGGAACCACAAATGGTGTCATACATCAAGAAACTGAGACAATCCCGTGCATCAATCATAAACCTAATCAATCTGGTTAGCGTTCAATTTGAACAACTTCTTTAATTTTTTAATCTATAATTATGCCATCTGGAGACTTTTATAACAAATATGAATCCATCGACAAAAACAATTTAACAATTTATCCAAAAGCCAATTCAATCACAAACAATAAATACTCGAATCACAGGAGCAATTACTAAACAGTTTTTAAATTTGCCCAAAGTAACAAAAGAAAAGGTTTTGGTTGGTGGCATCTGAAGTTGAGAAAGCCCGTGGCGAGAGGGGAAGACTAATGGTTACCTGGCTGGCGATTGTCGGATGCTAGTGACCGGCAGAGAAGAGAGCCCGACATCTGGCTGCAGTTAGAAGCTAGTGACTGAATGAGGAAGAAAGAGACAGAGATGGAAAACCCGAAACGAAATGATCAAAAAGACTGTGCATAAGCTAAACAAACGGTTAAAAGGAAAAGTGCATTTTTTACATTTTCACTAAAATTTAACCTTAACATTTTGGAATATATGAACATATAAACTACTGTATTCAATAACACAAATCACTTGCAAATTTGAATAATGCTTTCGAAAACTCTTCTTATTTGCAGGTTAGAGGAATTGGATAATAATCTGTGGTACCAAAAATTATTCCGAAAAAGAAATGAAACGTTAATAACAATAACATTAATCCCACAATGATGACACAATCCAATAGGCAATAATATTAGTTCAGTTGGAGAAGAGATTCTATGCCTCGCAATCACTTACATGTTTGACTGCAATAACAAACAATGGCTCTATAACATCCCCAATTCAGAAAAAATATTAGAAAATTAAAAAACGAATCTGAGAAGTAAAAGAAGAGAGAATTCATTCTCGAGGAAGAACTTATCAAGTCGACATCTTTGATTACTATTGGACTCCATGGATACTCGAACATGATTCGAAATTATGAATTAGAAAAAATCCCACTAGTCAAAGATGAGAGAGTAGCAAACCGAATAAGAAAGACGGAGCAAGTACCAGAAGGGAGGCATCTAGGAAGGGTTGCGACGGAGGAGGAAGAGAAGAGGGATCGAGAAGTCAAGTGATGGTGATGTTGATGTTGAATGGCAACAGCGGCTGCGAAACGGGAAGATCTAGAAAACCCAGCTCTGTATATGATCTTAAACCCACAATCACCTTCCCCATTTCTTCGATTGCTCTGCTTCCCTTTCGTTCTTCATGAAAAACACCGGTGGTTGAACGGGACGGGTTCCCGGATTGAGTACAAGATATGTTTTCGGGTTGTTGGTTTGGTCTATGGACCAAAGAGCTTAGTGAATTGGGCCGTATTTTAGTTACTTTATGCTTCCCAACTCAAAAGGACCTTTCCTTTACTTCAACATTCTTATATTAATTAAATAATATTTGTCAATATTTGACGATAGCCACGAGAGAACAAACTTGGGAGTTTTAGATTCTGATGGATTCAGAGCAACTGAATGTAGATCGGGAGTTACCTGGTATTGTCCGAGTTTACAAAGATGGTCGTGTCGAAAGATTTCAAGACACCGATTTTGTTCCGGCTTCACTTGATGATCCGTTAAACGGTGTTTCCTCAAAAGACGTGACCCTCGACGTCTCTGCTCGACTCTACCTCCCAAAACTCACCAACCCCAACCAAAAGCTCCCTCTCCTTGTCTACTTCCATGGAGGCGCGTTTTGTGTCTCGTCTCCTTACACAAGCCGATATCACAACTACGTGAGCAAGCTGGTTTCAAGAGCTAACGTTATCGCAGTTTCTGTGAACTTCAGGAAAGCTCCTGAGCACCCGATCCCCGCAGCGTATGAAGATTCACTGGGTGCACTGAAATGGGTACTTTCTCATGCCAACAATGGAAGAGGGACTGAACCGTGGTTAACTGAGCATGCAGATTTTGAACGAGTGTTCATGGGTGGGGTGAGTGCCGGTGCCAACATAGTCCATAACTTGGCCATGGCTGCTGGGACCATGGAGCATGAGCTAAATGTTGGGCTAGTTGGGATTGCTTTGGAGCATCCATATTTTTGGGGTTCGGATTCGATTGGGTCAGAGGCTGTGTACCCGAATAGGAAGGCATCGGTTGATTCATTATGGCCATTCGTCTGCCCTTCTAATCCGGATAATGATGACCCACGGGTTAATCCGTTGGTGGCGGGTGCACCAAGCCTGACAAAGCTGGGGTGCAAGAGGGTGCTGGTGTGTGTGGCTGAGAAAGATGTGCTGAGAGATAGAGGATGGGCTTACTACGAGGCATTGGGTCGGGTCGGGTGGACGGGTGTGGCGGAGATACTTGAGACCGAAGAAGAAGACCATGGGTTTCATTTGTTTGATCCGGTGTCTGACAAAGCTAATCATTTGATCCGACGCTTGGCTGCTTTCTTTAACAGAGACATGCCTTCGTTCTAGGCAAGATTCGTTCTTTTTCTCGTGTCTGTTTCTTTCTAAATAAAAATAATAGAATGTGATATATGGTCAATGTTGAAGCTTTTGTGATTTTATTTCCTTTTATATTCATGATATAATAAGGCTCAAGGCATGGATTCGTCTTTTAGATTTTGAAAAAAATTCCAAGTATTTATAAGTTAATTTAACATATACTCATAAAATAATTTTATTTAGTCAAAACTCAATAATAATAATATCAAACTTAATAAATTTTATTATGATAATAATGAATGATAATTATTGCAAGGAAAGTTTAAGATTTCTTGTAAAAAAAGAAGTAATGATCATTTCTGATATTTGAAGTCAGTATTTTTGCTAGTTATAAGTAAGACTATATACTCCTAGACTTTTTTAAATCTCACATAAATAAGACTGCGTACTCCTAGACTTTTTTAAATCTTGCATTTTACTTTTAGCGAAATTTTTACTGGATTGTTGTTGTTGTTTAATATTTATACTATATTATTTTCACAATGTTAAATTGTTCATAAAATTAAAATTGATAAAGATTTACCTATTCTTTTTTCTATTTATTAAATTTTAAATTTAGTTAAATCCTTGCAAATGTTTTTGTTTCTATAAATACTTAAATTCTTATTAAGAGGATATTATTGCTTATATGGAATTTACATTCTTATTTAGAGGTTATTATTGGTTATATGGTATTTGAGCTTACAAAAATTGATAAAGATTTACCTATTCTTTTTTCTATTTATTAAAATTTTAAATTTAGCTAAATCCTTGCAAATGTTTTTGTTTCTATAAATACTTAAATTCTTATTATTATTGCTTATATGGAATTTAAATTCTTATTTAGAGGTTATTATTGGCTATACGGTATTTGAGCTTACAAGTTTCGTTTATTGCAAATAAAGTTTTAGTATTTAATTATCACTTTTTGAAGTTTAGGTTATAATTACAAATTTGAGTAAAATTTGAAAAAAAAAATCATAATTAACCCTAGGTTTCATTTATTACAAGTTAAGTCATTTTCGTTATCAAATTAAGAATGACAATAGATCAGGTTATGCTATATTGGACCCTCATTCGGGTCAAGGCCTAACTAAAGCGGGCTCGGCCCAACAGCCGAGTCTGAGGCCTGGCCATCTTAAATTTGCCATGTTAACTTAAAGTGAGGTTTAAGCTCAATTGTCAAGGTTGCCTTTCTTGAGTTTGGGTGAAGAAGACTACACATAAAAGAATAATTTTATAAGGTGGGTTGTAGACTATTCTCTATCTTAAAGTGTCTAATATTGATTGACTTTAAAGAAACTGTTACTTATACGCAGCCTGTCAATAATAACATAAGCCGTTCCTGAGGTTCATTCAAAATTTTCATTATAACTAAGTTTTGTGACGGTGAGTTCAAGTCTTTTCTGTCGCAGTTTCTAGATGACTTTTACGGAATGTACATCCAAATTTAAAAAATATCCCAAATATTTAAGAAAATAAAATCATTTATTGTGTTATTACTTTTTTTATGTTATAAATTAAATTCAAAGTATAAGTTCTTTATTTAAGAAAGATATTTTTATTATATATCTTAAATAATTATTTAAAAATTAAACGGTATTCAATTTATAAATTAATTATTTTTAAGTTTAAACATAAAATTTTTAAATTGATCGATACATGATAATCATGTTTTACTATCCTTAAAGCAATCTTATATTGAACATGGACCATGGATTGTCCACATTCACGGAGCCAAATTCGAGAGTCATACTCATACCTTAGCGTCAACAACTAGTTGATTGTAGAAACATATGTACGGTAATAGGTCTTGAACCCGACACGATTAACCTGAAACTCGACATTGTCTTGATAATATTTTAATGAAACTATATTATTTTAATTAAATTAAAGTCCATCTATTTAAACTTCCAACATTAATTTCTAGTCCAATTTGTATTTTTAAATATAAATATGTGTAAAAGATGTTAATTTTTGTGTAATCTTATTTAATTTATATTTTAAAATATTTTATAGAACTAAAATTTTTAAATAACATTTTTATTGAGTTTCTATCGAATTACTTTAAAATTTTATATGATTATATGTATAGGACATAGTTTACGTGACATTTAACATAATTTTGATTATAAATTATATTAAAATAATTTAAAGTAATATATTAAAAGTTATTTTTATTTTTAATGATCTACGTTACTTTTTTATTTTTATATCAAAATATTTTAAAAAATAAGTCAAATCACACAAGATATTTGTATCTATAGTCAGGTACCCTTTTTCTAGTAGATGTAGTGAATTATATTATAATTTTGGAGTTCACTTAATGTTATAATATTAATCAAAATTATTTTATTACTAAAGGCCATTTCATTTTATTTTTGTATTTCTGCTGTGATTTTTTATTTTTATTTTAAAAAATAAAATTATATTTGGTTTTTAAAGATAAATTGTATATGATATTTATTAATAATTATCCTTAAAATTTATTTTATTTTATTAAAAAAATAATTTATAAGTCAAATTTTATAAATTGTATATGATATTTATTAATAATTATCCTTAAAATTATTTTTATTTGACATTTATATATTTTGAAGATATTTAAGTTTAATTATATTTACGAATAATCATTAATATAATTTACTTTAATAATTATAAAATAAAATAAAATAATTTATAATTTTAATTAATTAAATATAATAATTAAATAATACATATTTAGTTTATATTAAATCAACAACAAAAACAATAACATATCGGTTTATGAAAAAAAAAAAAGAAAGCATAAACAAAAATAAGATTTTTTTTTTAGTTTTCATAAATTTAAAAAATTGGAAAAACCTCATCTTAAAATAGAAACAAAAATATTTTTAATAAATTTGAAAACAAAAATAAACACATACGATACATGTTTAAAACACAATAAAAACAATAAAGAAATAAAAAAGAGTAATAATTGAAAATATATTTACATTTAATATATTATTATTATTATCATCCTCAAAATTTTGTCATCTATGTCATAACCTTATCTTCTCATTGTCATATTCTTCCATTGGATTGTTATTTATTTAAATCATTAAAAATAATTGATATTTTCAATGATTATAAAATATATTTAAACAATCAATAAACAAACGAATAAAAAATAAAAAATTGAATATCTGCTTCACTGTACAATGGTAACTTGGCAGAAACAAGTCGGATTCTGTGAATTGCATGCCCAAGTCGGATTCTGCATGGTTACAGCAGGTATTCTTCCGTCAAAGCACCACTTAAGGTCGGATAAGCTTATTTGGGGCTGAACGGATAACGGTCAATTCACAATTGCGTCAGTTTACTCCATGATTTTGAACCATGAAGAAGTTTCACCCAACGCAACCTGAAGGTCTATCTGGCAGCGGCAGGGCCCGCAACAAATTCGGGTATTTCTTTGGTTCCTCTTGCATGATAAACTTCTCATGAATTAACAGAGGGTGTACAGGAAATTCACTTCGGATGCTTAATGTTATCACTGTCACCTTGAGGAATCCTCTCTTCATGTTGTGCGGGATTGCATCAAAGCTCGAAATTTAGGAATAGGTTCCTCACTCAGGTAATCTCGGCAGAGTTTTTTACAATGAACAACAAGGAGTGGCTCATAAAGAATTTTCACAAACACCGATTAGTAGGAGGATTTGACTGGGTGATTATCTTTGACATAGCGTGAAGGTTTCTCTAGTCCTGACATAATAGGGCACTATTTGATTAGCATTTTTCCTGGTCGACTTCGCCAGATCATTAGGTTATAGAATATGTCTATCACATTCAACTGGCAAAAGATTGGCAATAACGAACTCGACTGAATAATTGCACTGGACGAGATCAGCTCATCTATTGGAGTAAACCTCCTCAAAGTTGGGTGAAACTAAATACGGACGGAGACAGCAAAAGTTCAGGCGTTTCACCCACAGCAGGTAGTTTACTATGAGATAGTTCAGGCGCTTGGTTGGGAAGATTCACTCAGAACATTAGATGGTGTTCCACGACAAAAGCTGAACTTTAGGGAGTGCTCTCAGGCCTTAACCTGGCTTGGAACTTAAGTTATTGCCATATATAACTAGAAGTGGATTTGCGTATAGAGACCAATAAGCTTTCTTCCCCTACAACAAGAGCTACGTCTCTTAACCTTTTAGTGGTGAGCATTAATGAACTGTTCATCCGTAACTAGGTTGTTGTTATTCGGCACATATATAGGGAAAGTAATCAGTATACGAACTGGCTTGCAAATTTTGCAGTCCAATTCAAATTAGGAGTTACCATTTTTGAGCTCCCACTTGGAGTTGTATACCTATCATCGCGAAGGAAGCATCAGGGGTTTGTCACATTACGTTTGTCTTCCTTTATTAAAAAAAAAAGGAAGACCTTACCCGCATATTTAAGGAACATAACGAGCCTTGCTGTTTCGTCCACAAAAACCGTATCCTTTTGTATCCGACAAAACCCGTGCTTTTCCCGAAGATCTCTTCCTGCGTCTTCCTCTTCCTCATGGCTACAGGAAAACAAGTTTCACGAGATGTTTTCCCATATCTTCGAGTGTACGAGGATGGAACCATTGAGAGAATTGCAGGAACTGAAGTTACTCCCGCGGGATTGGACTCGAAAACTGGTGTCCTGTCCAAGGACATCGTGATCATCCCAGAAACAAATGTCTCGGCCAGACTTTATCGTCCAGATTCAGCAAAAGGCAGCCAACAGCTTCCTGTTATGGTCTACTTTCACGGTGGAGCATTTTGCATAGCATCAACTGCAGAGCCCAAGTACCACAATTGTCTTAATATGTTAGTTTCCGAGGCTAACATTTTTGTTGTCTCAGTTGACTACAGGTTAGTACCAGAACACCCGCTTGATGTTGTCTAC
>JAOSBK010000006.1:3403269-3417110 GCA_027568895.1 Erythroxylum shatona | reverse complement strand
CAAACATCCTCTGAAGTCTCTCCATACCGGACATACCCTTTCGTTCTCTTTCAGCCAGACACAAGATCTCAACTTTTCTTTCGCAGCACGACAAGCCCCCAAGACTTAATAATACTGTTAAAAGTAAGCTGCCGACCTCTTGGTATCTGTAATTATTTCATCTTCTACATATTTTAGCCCAACCCAGCCCGACCCAACCCAAATTCTTAGAAAACGGCCCATTTCCCACCCAAAACCGTATAAAAGAAGATGCGCATATCCTCCGTAGAAAATTCCCGATCCGAACTATGTGAACTACTTACGTGATTAAGTGTTAACAGTGTTTCTAATTACGATTAGTATTCGCTAATCTCATTTTTATTTGTTTACGTTACAAATTATTGTTTCTTCTTCTTCTTCTTCTCCGTAGTAATCGCAAGAGTCAAAGAGTTACGCGCCACCGCCATTCTCTGAAAAAAGAAAGAGAAGACTATCCTTAGACTAAGGCGAAAGAACATCTTTCCTTTGTCTCATCACTTTTGTTATAATTCCCCCACATTTATATATTTTTTAAATAATATTTTAAGAAACAATTAGTTATGCTCCGACTTTGTCTTCGTCCCCGACGCTTCTACCGCCTTCCGCTTCCTCGCTCCTTTTCCTCCTCCTCCTCTTCTTCTTCTTCCAAAAGTCCAATTGAGCCCCCGAACAATGTTAGAAATTCCCGCAATGCCCCTCTTCAACCGCCTGTCCTACACCACAGCCCCCTCGTAGCCACCGCTGTTCCGTCCACGAGCCATAGGTCCCGTATGCCTCTTCTCGTTCTGTCCGCTGCACTCGCCTCTGCTGTTGTCACCTCATACGCCGTCGTGTCTATCGACCGGGACTCCGATCACCATTCCAGTCCTCTCCGCGACGCGATTGATCGGACGGTTTCCAAATCAAACGAATCCGTGAAGAGGATCTTCCACCACTTCAAGCAAACCGGGGTCGCCGCGTCTGTTCTGTGGCAGTCGTTGAGCTCGGTGCTGTCGTCGGCGAACCACGAGGTGAGGGTGGGATTTGAGCTAAAAGTCGCCGCGTTGCTGGCGGATATTGCGGCCGCGAATGCTGCGCGTAGAGCCGCCCTCGTCGGGGCGGGGGGAGGGAAGGTGGTGGATTGGCTGCTGGAGACGGTGGCTGGCGGCGACGGGAGTGGGAACCAGGCCGAGGCTGCGAGAGCGCTGTCTTACTTGATTACGGACCCTAATGTGTCCGCAGATGTTCTCGGGAGGCCCCATGCGGTGCCGTTTCTCTTGCGTTTTATTTTTTCTTGTCAACCTAAGAATAAGGTGATTTGTTTTCTTGTGTAAAATGATTCCTTCCTTTTTGTTGTGATTAATATGAATACTGTATGCTGCATCAGTTATCATCGTAGGTTGTGTATTTGTGTGTTTGTGTTTTTTTTTTGTCATTGATATATTGAATTTCTGTGGGAGCAGCATTCGAGACGTAGTTCATTTGATATTTCAGATTCTTTGAAAGGTAGGAGCATGCTTGTGGATGCAATCATGGATATTGTTACTTCAAGTTGCAACAATTCAGAAAGGAAATATTTTAAGCAGTTGTTACCCGGAAATGCTGCAATGAGAGACATTGCTGCTGCCATTGAAGTCATTAAGGAAGGTGGGCTGCATTTGGATGAGCCGCCTGAAAATGAAGATGACGACGACGGTGGACAGGGTGTGAAGGGTATTGGGATTAAAATTCTTGAAGGTACAACCGCTGTAGGGCTTTCGAGAACTAATGCCCTTATGGATTTAGAGCACTCTGGTGCTAAAAGTTCAGTCTTGCTTCATAAGCATGATGGTTCGCTAAGCCAAGAGAGCTTATCTTCTACTGTGGTGCTTCCTGGACTTTGGGATGATCTTCATTGTCAACATGTTGCTGTGCCTTTTGCAGCATGGGCGTTGGCTAATTGGGCAATGACATCTGAAGCCAATAGATGCCACATTCAAGAACTGGATTTTGATGGGCAAGCTGTGATGACTGCTTTGATTGCACCTGAGAGATCTGTGAAATGGCATGGGAGCTTGGTTGCTCAGTTGCTGTTGGAGGATCGTAATCTGTGCTTAAGTGATTCTGTTTCTGATTGGAGTTTCAGTCTTCTTGCAACAATATATCAGGCAAGTAAAAATGAAGATATTCCTTTGGTTCAGGTGGCCTTGTCTCCCTTTTTGCTATCAATTGAGAGAAGTTCCAAATCGCGGGAGGTGGTGATGGAGGAGGGTCTTCAGTCGATGAGAGAAACGGCTAAGCTGACAACAAAATACAAGCAGGTGCATGAAGCATTGGCGAGGGCCTTAGAGTTACTTTTGGATGGGGGCATGCATCTATCTCTTGAAGAAAGTCAAAGGTGGTCTGGCATTCTACTTCCATGGGTTTGTGGTAAAGATTCCTCTGACACCATTCAGTTGTCAGCTGCTAAAATCCTTTCTTGCATTCTCAAGGACCACGGCCCAACTTCAGTACCTATTTCTCAAGGATGGTTAGCTATGCTGCTTAATGAAGTTTTAAGTCCCAGCAAGGTTTCATCTGTTAAAGAAGGCAGTCAGCCTAGTAGTGACAAAGCAAAGGTTGTAATGTTTGGCCTCATATTTTATTTAACACGTACTAGCACTGATTTTATGTTCATAACCTGGTTAACTTGCTCATATTTCTTGTCTTTGAGACTCTGTGATGGTAATAATGGTTGTGTCAACTACATTTTTCTGCATCTGTGCTTAGCACTTTGGAATCAACTGTGTTTTTTCTTGTGCTTATGGTGTAGAAAACTTTTGCAGACTCAAATTGATCAGTCCAAGATCGTTTCTGCTACACAAGCAGCTAATCAGCTGGCAAGTGCAGTAGTGAATCTAGCTGGGAAACAACTGGCAGCAACATCTGATTCTGTTGATACATTTGCACTGGCAGATTTTCTTTCTTTGGAGCCTTTTGCTGGAACATCTAAAAACTTGAAGAAAGATACAATGCCTAAATCTAATGCAGCAGATTCTGCTCTGGCAACCCTTAAGGCATTAAAAACTCTCACTGAACTTTGTGCAGAGGACTCCTCATGTCAAGGAAAAGTAACCGAATTTGGAGTTTTGTGTTTGCTTAGGCGCTTTCTCTTATGCGATGACTATGAGAAACTTGCTGCAGTTGAAGCTTACGATGCTTCTGTAGCCCTTGAGGCACCAGAACGGGTCTCCAATGCTGCTGCTGAATCTTTTCATAACGACAGGAGTGAACCATCAAGTCTTCATGTTCCAAACACAGCTCACTTACGAAGGCATGCTGCTAGACTGTTGACTATTCTCTCAGTCCTTCCCAAAGTTCAGAATGTTATTCGAGCAGACAAAATTTGGTGTAAATGGCTAGATGATTGTGCTAGTGGGAGGATCCCAGGTTGCACTGACCATAAACTACAAAGTTATGCTAGAGCAGTGTTCCTAAATCTTCTCTGCAGTCCACGGTCAGGGAAAGACTCTGTAAATAAAAATACTATTGATGTACCTATGAACAAGAATAGCTCTTGTCCTCGATATAGTGATATGATATTTTTGATCAATCCTGGGCAGCTCCACTGGAAGCATTGTGAGACAATAGATAGTGAAAGGGGTCGAAAGGGTAATCTTTTATCTGGGGTTGATTCTGTTGATATTGAGGGTCTAACCACAACTTCAAATGTTGGCAATGCGTCTACTTCTGCCAGGGAATCCCAATCTGATTCTGAATCAGGTATTCCACAACTAGATATTGTCTTTATCCATGGTTTGCGTGGTGGACCTTACAAGACTTGGCGATTAGCCGATGACAAAACTTCAACTAAGTCTGGCTTGGTGGAGAAAATAGATGAGGAAGCTGGGAAGCAAGGAACTTTTTGGCCTGCTGAATGGCTTTCAACTGATTTCCCTGAAGCTCGTTTGTTCACCATCAAGTACAAGGTTTGTTTTGTTGTAGTTTGTTCATTGTGCAGATCTTAACTGCTTGTTTTAATTAACTGCCTTGAAAATAGAATTGTTTCTTGTTTGCTATGGGTTTTAATGATTTGAGATGATCTTTTGTTATTTGTTATTTGATAATCTTCTCAAGCCCTGAATGAATTTCTGATGCAGTCGAATCTTACACAATGGTCTGGAGCTAGCCTTCCACTTCAGGTTGGCACTTTCTCTTTGACACCTTATAAGCAACTAGAAGTCTGGTCTTTTTAACTGTACAATTTCTGAGTGTCCCAAGTTTGTTAAGTAATACCCAACAGCAAATGGCATCATAGAACATCTTTCTAGGAATTTTGTCTTTGCTTCTATAAGCTAGTGTTTATCTAGCTGATGTTTATTAATTGCTTTCAATACTTCTTATTGTGATATTTTTTTCCTGAATGTTTGACCATTTCAAGTACTAAACATTTATGTTCTCATTGTGCAGGAAGTAAGTGCAAAGATATTGGATAACCTTGTTGCTGCTGGTGTTGGGAATCGGCCTGTTGTGTTTGTAACTCACAGGTAACATTTATCATGATATGGTGCTATGGTCTGTTATTCATGTACCTTACATCAAATTATATACAGGCCTCTGTAGCTTTTCACTTCGTTCACGTTTTGTTACATCATGGTGTCTAGCAACTGGGATGTTGAGATTGATGATTGGAAAATATTATGCAGAAATGAGGTTGTTTGTAAATGTGCACAAATTTGGTTGAGAAGATTGCCAAGTTTAAGTAGTTCTTAAGAGGAATTTTTATGAGGCGATGTTAAAGTACCGCCTTTGATGCATTGACTGCTGCAGGCCTTAAAATTTTTCAGAGCTATTGCCTAGTTAATAGTTGTTTGATAGGTATTCAGTGATACTGGAGACTTGATTTTCAACTTTGATTCTCTCCCTTTCTTTGGCTAGGCTGGTCTTTATACATTTGGATTGAAAAGGGACCCCTTTGAAGTAATATTTGTCTATATCTGCAGCATGGGAGGTCTGGTTGTGAAGGAAATGCTGTACAGAGCGAAGGCGGAGAATATTGATAATCTTGTGAAAAACACAGTTGGAGTTGTAAGCTCATTTTGCAATGCGAAGCAGATATATGAACTTTATCATTGACATTGCAAGTTTTGATTTCTTTGTTGGTTGATGACATTTTGTACTGCCCCCTGATTTTAGGTGTTCTATAGTTGTCCACACTTCGGCAGCAAACTAGCAGATATGCCTTGGCGGATGGGCCTTGTTTTGCGCCCTGCTCCATCAGTTAGTATACAATTTACACTAATTTGTCCGTTTTGAATTCATGATACTAGTTGTTCTTGTGGATCATGCATTAGTTACTGTTGATAATGTTTTGAATTCACTTTATTAGATCGGGGAGCTGAGAAGTGGTTCTCCAAGGCTTGTGGAGCTGAATGACTTTATTCGCAACCTTCATAGGAAAAGGCTTCTTGAAGTTCTAAGTTTCTGTGAGGTAATATATATGTTTTGCAAATAAGTTCCATTCTTATATCACACCAAACAAGAATTCCAACTCCTATACTCCTCACTCTCTCGCGGACTCTCTGTATGTGCTTTATATGAGCCTAATTGGTTGCCTGTTGTTGCATCTTAGACCAAGGTCACTTCACTTGTTGAGGGCTATGGAGGATGGGCCGTCAGGATGGAAATTGTACCCATTGAATCTGCATATCCTGGATATGGTGAACTTGTGGTAAGTGTAATTACTGCAGGGATTTCTCCATCAAACTCGGATGTACATAGAGATTCGGTGCACGAGTTAAATACTTGATGGCTTGCAGATCGATCTAATCAAATTAATGTTGTGGGATGAGTGTTCTATTCATTTATTATTGGTGCATTGTTATCCTTTTTAACATGTATCATCATTATTTTGTTGTTCAAATTTTATTACAGGTATTAGAGTCAACTGATCATGTAAATTCATGCAAGCCAGTTAGTCGCTCGGATCCATCTTATACGAAGACATTGGAGTTCTTGCAAATACTGAAGGCCCGTTATTCATGAAAAGATGTTCCATTTTAAATGCTACACTATCACAAAAAAAAGGGAGAAAAAGAAAATTCTAAGATGAAAAGTAGAATTAGCTTGGATTTGATGGCCAGGTCCGCATGTATAAATGCATTCTGCAAAGACAGCTGGCTGTTAGATCTGCTTGTGTTACCTCGACAACAAATAAAATCACCATACAGTTCCAGAAGAGCTTTAGATTCGCTGATCAGACTACGTCAGCTACAAAACTCTGTTCATTGACCATCTTCATTTTACACATTAACCAGAGGCATTTGTTGTACAGTACTTACTAATTTAGCTTCATTGGGAGCTGTACATAGAAACCCTGTAATATCATTGTCACATTCTCCTTGTCAAGTTGTAAATGACCTTTTTTTATATTAGGTTTACACGTTGTACAGATTGAAAGAAAATTTATTGTTTGAAATTCTTGAAGCAATTGAAAAGCAATCCCTTTGACATGAAATTATCTGATACCTTTTGCTCTATGTTCATCATATTTGCAATTGTTCAGAGGCTACAATATTGGACCCAACTGACATAGGAAATTCAGTTTTTGGGCTCTAAATTTGGGTTAGGAAAGTGTACTTGTCGACCGAGAGAGAGAAGATCCTCATCAGCCGTCATCTATTCTAAATATCTCGAGCCGGACTGGTTGGAGTGGTTTAGGACTTGGAAGTTGTTATCACTGTTGGCTATGAAGCTTTTCTCCTTGAAGTCATCCAAACCGCCGTATGCGGCGGTGGCACCACCATTGGAATCTTTTGTACAGTTTTCTCTGTTTCCATCACAATGTCTGAAGCTCCGGAGGAGCCTGACTCTGAACGGAAACGTCGCAAGAACAAGATATGCTCCGGGGCCGCGAATAACATGTTGCATGAATCCCGAAACAACAACGACGAATTCGACGACGACAATAGCAACAACGAGTGTGGGACCTCCAGTTGTTAAGAAGAGAAGAAGGTATAGGAAAGCTTATCCAGGAGAGAGCAAGGGCATCACTGAAGAGATGAGATTTGTGGCCATGAGGCTTCGTAACATTAATGGCAAGTATACTTACAGTAAGACCACTGTTAATTCTGACGATGGTTCCCTTGATTTTGAGGACAAGAGCGTGAAACAAGAACAAGGAGGTGTTGTCGAAGAAGAACGAGTCGGAGACAGAAATAGTGACAAGGCGACTTGGTTGCCCAGTATGGAAGGCTTCGTCAAGTATATGGTTGACAGCAAACTGGTCTTTGACACTGTCGAACGTATTATTGATAAGTCCGATGATGTTTCATGTGAGTTTTCAATATGCTCTCTACTTTTCCCAAGGGTTCCTTTTCTTTCTCGTTTATCTTCCACTGGCTTGGTCAATCCTGTTAAACTTGGAAGTGCTTGTGTTTTTGGGTTAGATTGTTTCTAGTCTTCTTCCATCTTTGAGCTTTCTTCATGAAGAATAATCTTACTTGGGTATTTTCTTTTCCTCTCATCAGGCTTTGATTCACTGTTTGATTTTTATGAGCTAATGGGAAAATTCGCTTGTGTAGTGAATGTTCCTTGGCTTGATGTGATTTCGTGGTGATGCAATGTTTGCTTGTGTCCAATGTGCAGATGCATATTTTAGAAATAATGGCTTGGAAAGATCAAAGAGTCTTGCAAAAGATTTAGACTGGTTTAGCCAAAAGGATGTTGCAATACCTCAACCCAGTGCTCCAGGAGTTTCCTATGCCGAGT
This sequence comes from Erythroxylum shatona, assembly GCA_027568895.1. Lineage (NCBI taxonomy): Eukaryota > Viridiplantae > Streptophyta > Magnoliopsida > Malpighiales > Erythroxylaceae > Erythroxylum > Erythroxylum shatona. The sequence goes on along the minus strand of JAOSBK010000006.1, from coordinate 3,409,385 downwards.
ATTTGGAGGAGCTTGCAGAGAAGAGTGCCCCGTTGTTTCTCTGTCATTTCTACAACATATACTTCTCGCATGTAGCTGGTGGTCAAGTTATAACAAGACAAGTATGCTCTGTGCTCACCGAGGCTGCTGAGCATCCTTTTGACTCACAGACTTGATTGAATATAGTTGTGATGCAATTGTATTTTCACTTGCTGCCAAAATCAGGCCTTTAATATGATCAACAACATTCTATTTGCCTATCTATTTTATGAATGTTTCCGTAATTCTATCTCCTATTTTTGCTGTTGCGATCACCTAATGTTTGGTTGAAACATGATATTGTTTTTCCTTTCCAAAACACTTGGTATATAAAATTGTTAACTTGGGAATTAGATCGACCAAATGACCTCTTAGTTTATCATTTACAGGTTTCTGACAAGCTTTTTGACGGAAGAGAGCTGGAGTTCCATAGATGGGATGGTGATGCCCAAGAAATGTTGAAGAGTGTGCGTGAGAAGCTCAACATGCTTGGCGAGGTTAGTTACCTGAAATTTCTGTTTGTATGTGAATTGATAGTATCAATTTGGTGGTTATGACACCAAATTTTGCAGCACTGGTCTAGAGATGTGAAAAACAGATGCTTAAAGGAAGCAACAAAGTCATTTAGGTACTTGGGGCAGATTGTCAGGTTGATCATCTTGTGAAGCCTATTTCTTTCCTGACCTATGAGAGCTTGGACCTGGTAATGCTTAATATCTTTCATCTTTCATTTACCCTTATGCTTTATGATGAAGTGTTGATTCTCCTAATGTTCTGATACTATAGCTACCTACAAAAATCTTTTACAAAGAGAGATTTATGCCCACTCCAAGTCCGCTATAAGTTTTAAGAAAAGCAGTAAGCTCACGCAGTATGGTTTGTATAACATTGTTGGATCTGCAATGTGCTAAGGGTGAAATCTAGGATTTGAAGGCTTTGTCTCTTTGATTTACTGCAGGTAATGTCAATGGCTGCTCTCCTTATCTCTGTCCAAACTCAACATAAATCTAATGCGTTGAAATCAGAAACATACCGATCACTGAGTTAAACGAGATCCTCTTCTCTGTGCATAAATTCAAGTACTCGGTTGTTCATCATTGCAAGTTTCGATCTAAAAACTGTTTTAAGTTTCGTGCGGAAGCTCTTGTTCAGATTCACAGAATAGCAGTCCCACCTAGGTTTCCTGTCTCTCAATCATATGCAAGGCTTTTTCTTTCAGACCTTGGTCTACTTTATATCTCAAGTCTCAAGATGGTACAGATCGCCAATTCACCTATGATGCTGCATGTGGATTGATAACGTTAATTTCATGCAAGAGACCTCCAAAAATTGTGGAGGGTTAGCTTTGATAAGAACTTAAATCTTCATGAAGTGTCAATGGTGTTCTTTTCTTTCTCTTGTAGATATTGCAGGTCACAAGTTGATCAATTCCTCGGCAAAGCCAACCTCAAGTATAGCTTCAAGTGAATCAGATTGACAATAACAAATTTATATATTAAATTATTAAAATATCATATTCTATACAGTGTAGCCATGTTATTTTTGTCCAACATTATTCATGTTCCTAAACCTAGTTGGATACATTCGAGTTATTATAAATCAACACTTCTCTGAAACTCCACACAAGTTAATGTACATCAACTCTATGGTAGGAACCACAAAGAGTAGAGGTAATAGAAAATAAAGAGCACAATTTATCATATGGATATAAGCAAGAATCTTAAACATATATCAATTTGATAGCTCAAAGGAGAATCTCCAATTATAAATAGAGTAAATGACCATACTTTTTGAACACTATTTAAATAGATAGAGCAAACAAAGAAATGGAATAACTAACTCTTAAAACTAAGACGCATTACAGCAACTGTTTCCTACAATTTCCTACAAGTACTGACACGAAGGCATTAACTGCCCCTGAATTACAGCTCTTATCCCACGTTCTCTTGGTAATTGTATTACGGTTGTATAATGGAAAGTTGGTATGAGCTCAAGTCATGCTTCTTCCTTCTAATGTATGTTTTGATGGGTTGGACCATATCATTGCTCCCCCTCTAGAAAAACGCCCTGTCCTCAAGACGAAATTCTAGAAATTGTTGAGTCAGCAAGTCATACTCCTAACTAGCCTCCTCCAATGGTCGTCCCTGCCACAGTATTAAGACCTCCAAAGTTGATTTGCGTGAAATTGATTTCTAGCAATGTTGTAAGACTTGTGCTAGCTGTAATTGGAGTTCCCACATGGTTGTGAGTGGCAAATCAGTCAGTGGTACAGTGGGGGAATGACCAAAAGCTAGCCGAAGTAGAGAGACATGAAAGATAGGATGTATTTTGGCAGAAGGAGGAAGTTCTAGCTTATAAGCTATAGAGCTTATGTGGTTTAGCATCTCGTAGGGCTAAAAAATCTGGGAGAGAGTTTTTCATATTTCCTTTTTGCTAAGGACTGCTGGCGATAAGGTTGAATCCTAAGAAAAACTGCAGCCCCAGGTGAAAATGATAGTTCTCATCTTTTAGAATTTGCTTGTGCTTTGATGCGGGCTGGAGCTTTGGTCAAATTATCTCTCAGGAGTTTAAGCATATCATCCCGTCGTTGTAGTTGTTCTTCTAGATCAGTATTGTTTATTTCTCCCATATCAAAAGGATGAAGAGTTAGGGGACCTCTCCCATAAACCAATTTAAAGGGAGTGGTCTTGGTAGAAGTGTGAGAACCCGTATTAAAAGAATATTCAGCTTAGCTTAAGTAATTGCTCCAAGTATGTGGTTGCTCATGTGCAAAGCATCTCAAATAGGCCTCCAAGCATTTATTGACAACTTCTATTTGGCCATCCAATTGCGGATGGTAAGCAGTGCTTATATGTAATTTAGTTTGACTTGGTCTAAATAGTTCCTGCCAAAAAGTGCTAAGGAAGATGGTGTCTCGGTCAGATACAATGAAGCGAGGTACTCCATGTAAGCGAACAATTTCCCTACAAAACACAGCAGCCACAGACTTGGCAATATAGGGGTGAGACAGTGCCATAAAGTGGCTATATTTGCTGAAACGATCAACAACCACAAGTATGGTATCGAAACCTCTAGATTTGGGGAGATGTGTGATAAAATCAAGAGAAATGTCTTCCTAAATGCGATGAGTTATAGGCAGAGGTTGTAAAAGTCCTGCTGGTAGAAGTGTTTGATATTTATTTTTTGACAAACTAAACATAGCTGCACAAAAAGTTTAACATCATTTTTCATTCGCAGCTAATGAAAGTTGGAGCTTAACCTGTGCAATGTTTTCAAATACCCTCCATGTCCACCAGTGAGGGATTCATAGGCTTCTTCTAATAGCTTTTGTCGTAGGAGAGGTTGGTGTGGTATCACTAAACTCCCTTTGTAGAAGAGTTTATTATCAGCCAGGGAAAAATCTGGTAATGATGAGGAGTTCTGTTGTAGTGTCTGGATGATATCCTACATATGAGGATCCTGGAGTAATGCATCAGGAAGATTTGAAAAGTCTTATGAGATTGACATAGTCAGAGCAAACAGGTCAGCAAGTTGTGGTTTTCGAGATAAAGCATCTACTCCCTGATTGTCTTTTCCTACTTTATAATTAATTGTCAAGTCAAAGGGCAATAACTTCATGATGAGGAGTTGTTGTTCGTGAGTGGTGGAACGCTGCTGAAGGAGGTGCTTAAGATTGTGATGATCAGTTCTAACAAAGAAAGAACGCCCAAGAAAATAGTGTTTCCATTGTTGAAATGCTAAAACCAATGCCAAGAACTCCCAATCATAGGCTGATTTTAAGCGATTGGAAAAGAATAGACCCTTACTAAAGTATGCAACTGGATGATCGTCTTGTAGCAATATTGCCCCAACTCTTTCTGCTGATGCATCGCATTCTACAATGAAGGGTTTGTCAAAATTTGGCAATTGCAACACAGGAACAGAAGTGAGGGCTCCTTTGAGATGTCAAATGCAGCAGTTGCTGAAGTTGACCAGCAGAAGCCATTTTTCTTGGTGATTTCAGTTAAGGGTTTGGCAATTATTCCATAATTCTTCACAAAGCGACGATAATAACCCATAAGTCCTAGGAAGCCACGATGTTCCTTGACATTATTAGGTAAAGGCCAATTAAGCACTGCTTGAATTTTTTTGGGGTCCATCCTAACTCCTGCCTTGGAAATCATGTGACCCAAAAAGTGTACCTGTGAATGGCCAAACACACACTCCTTAACGTTAGCATGATATGGAGAGTGTGTAGTGTGTAGTGTAATTACTAAGTGCTTTAAGTATTCTTGCAAGGAGGGACTGGAAATTAGTATATAATCAAAGAACACCATAATGAATTTTCTGAGATAAGGACGAAAGAGATCATTTATGGCTACTTGAAAGGTAGATGGCTCATTGGTAAGGCCAAACGACATTAGTACAAATTCATAATGACCAGAGTGCGTGCGAAATGTTGTTTTAGGGATATCTTCTAGTGTTACCCGAATTTGATGATATCTGGAGCGAAGGTCTATTTTTGAAAATATTGAAGTGCTATTGAGTTAATCTATCAATTCATCAATATTCGGGGTTGGATATTTGTCAGGCTTTGTTATCTGGTTGAGACCGCTGTAACCCACACATAATCGTCAAGAGGAGTCCTTTTTTCTAACCAACAGAGCTGGGCTGGCAAAGGGGTTGGTGCTGGGACGGATAAAGCCAAGTTGCAACAGATGTTCCACTTGTTTCTCAATTTCAGCCTTTTAGTAATGAGGATAGCGATGGGGTCGTATATTGGGTGGCCTTGCTTCGGGTAACAGAGGAATAGAGTGAGAATGACTCCTGAAGGGCGACAAGGAGGTGGCCTCTTTAAAAAGCACTGAATATTTGCTCAGGAGATTTTGTATCTCTTTTGAAGAACTTTCTTTGCTCGTATCTTGTAAGACGAAACTCTATAAGGCCGTTCCCCCTAGATTTTTCATAGGCACCCCTTGCAGCTTGTATTTTCGTCCATTGAGATGAAAGATAAGAAACATCTCATTCCAATTTGCTTGCATAGTATTTAATGAAGTTACCCACTTTATTCCTAGGACCATGTCTATAACGCTAATAGAGAAATGATAGAAATCCTCTGTGATAGTAAGTCCAGGTAATTTGACCTCTAGCTATTTGCATATGGTGTTACATTTGATTAGATCTCCATTCCCAATCTGAACACCAAATGTAGGGACATTTTGTATAGGCAAACTAAGGTCAGAAACCAAAGAGCTAGAGATGAAATAGTGGGTAGACCCACTGTCAAGAAGAAGAAATACTTCCTTGGCATTAAGCGTCCCCTTGAGCTTCATCGTTGCCCTAATTGACTTTCCCAAGATGGCATGGAATGAAATCTCAGCCAATTCCTTAGATACTAGCTAGGTGTCGTCTCTGTCCAACTCTTCTTCTTCTTCTAAAACGCCGCCATCGATCAGCTCCATCAAGGCGAGGTTCGATGGCTTGCAGCGATGTCCTGGTGTGAATTTCTCATTACACCTTAAGCATAATCCTTTGTCTATCCTTACCTGTCTCTCCATGTCGCATGTTTGGCCAGTCCCTAACAGATTTGTTGAAGGCGAGGAAGAAAATCGTGATGTTGGACCTGTGTTATGCGAAGATGGAGGAACCTGCGTAAATGATGGCCTAGATGGATTTGGGGTTCGGGTATCCACGTTAAATGAGTTATCGGGTCGACCCATATAGCCCAAGTTGTTTTTCTTTGATCCATGCATTGATTAGGCTTTAGTCTCATATTCTAAGGCTAAGCTGCAAGCCTGATAAACACTTCTGGATTTGTGTATCCTCACATCCGCTTTTAGTTTTTCTTTGAGCCCATTAATAAAAATGTAGCACCCCACTCTCGCAAGACACGTACCTGACATCCATGGTGATATCCGAGTACGTACCCCGCAAGGGTGGCATGCTAAAACGATCATTCAGTCAAAATTCATCACAAAACTTTTGTTTCTTTAAAACAAGGTACATGCAAGTGGACATTACTAATCAAATTGGACCCATGTCATTTAAAAACATTTCCATTTCCAAGCTACAATCTTTACAAACATTAGTATTCAACCTTAAATTTGGGCCCATTTCAG
>JAOSBK010000006.1:3379092-3399834 GCA_027568895.1 Erythroxylum shatona | reverse complement strand
TTTTGGATTTAAACTTTATTCTGTATTATGCTCTTTTGAGAATGCTTGTTTGAATTTCCTTCGGATTGTTATGGCATGAAGCCCCTTGGTTTATGAGGTGTTTAATTCATAGATGGAATGCATGTGTAGAATGTGTGAATGTATATTTGTGTTTGTATCGAATTATGTATGGATGTTGGGATCGGGTCCGAGGTTTGGGAAGCTCGTCGCGGGCGCAGCCCGAGGGGCCACCTCGGGAATAGGGATCCGGGACCCGGGCCCAACACTTCTCTTCCTACTATACTACTGATTATAACAGGTCTCAACAATCCGATTGAGGATGATAAGCTGAAGTCATGTGAAGGGTCATTCCTGACTGCCTAAACAGTTTCTGTTAGAAACCACTCATAAAAAACCTGTCTCTATCAGAGAGAATGACTTTGGAAAAACCATGTAACCTGAATACTTCTCTGATGAAGACAACAACCACCTGATCAAGGCCACTAAGATAGTGTCAACTCCTATGGCTTTAGGTAATCCTGAAATGAAATCTATAGACAATTCTTCCCATACCAAATTGGGTATAGGTAGGGGTTGTAACAACCCTGTAGGCTTTAAAGCTAGATATTTGTTTTTTTGACATACATCACAGGACAGGATAAATTGCTTAATATCAGACTTCATTCCCCTCCAATAGACAACCCTAGATAAGCTCTTGTAAGTGTAGAAAAAACTAAAATGTCCACCTAAAAGAGTAATGTGGAATTCCTTGATTAGTTTATGAATATGTGGTCCTGAATCGGGTAAAACTAACATTTTTTCATAGAAGAGGCATGAACCAATCAATTTGAAAGGTGGATGACCATCCAGTTGGATTAAAAAATCCTGAGTTAACCTCTTAAGCTTCAGATCTTGTTGTACAAAGTCTTCCAAATGATCCAACTCCTCATGATAGCACATAGATAATGGAGAAAGTTTAGGCCTTTTTTACGTAATTAACCGGTTAAAACTCATAGAAATATATAGAATTTTGGCTATAAATTCTAAAACATAAGAAAAAAACGTAGCTAATAAACATATTTTTTTTTACAGTGAATGACTTATGAATTCCGCTACGTTTTTTAAGCATCATGAAAATATCACGAAAAGTTATGAAATGCGACGGTTTTTGAAAACGTAATGAAAATGTCACGAAAAGTCACATTTTGCGACGTTTTTTAAATGTCATAGTGGAATGTGACATTTTCATGACGTTTAAAAAATGTCGCAGAATGTGAATTTTTGTGAAATTTTCATGACTTTTCCAAAGCGTCACGGAATGTGACTTTTTGTGACATTTTCATGAACGCTAAATTTGAAGCCCTGACAAAGAGAATGGATAAAATGGATAAGGTTAATGTAATGGCAGCAAGCAGCTCACAGCAGCAATTTACATAGCCCATGTATGATTTTCAGGTTGACGTTTTTTAAACATCATGAAAATGTCACGAAACGCGACGTTTTTTGGAAATGTCATAAAAATGTCACGAAAAGTCACATTCCATGAAAATGTCAGCCTTTAGTTCCCCTTCAGTTCTTCTGGACAAGGCATCTGCTGCTTTGTTTTCAAGACCCGGCTTATAACGAATATCAAATCAAAATCCTATAAGTTTAGTAACTCATTTCTGTTGTTTCTCCCCCAAAAGTTTCTGATCAGGTAAGAAATGCTAACTTTGTTGGTCCGTTTGGATAATAAAGTGCCTTCCTAGCATAAAATGCCTCCATTTCTGTACTACCATCACAATTGCCATCAACTCTCTTTCATAAATTGGTTTAAGCTGATTACGAAGAGATAAACCTTGACTTAGATAGGCTACCGGTCTGCTCTCTTGTATTAGCACCGCCTCAAGGCCTGTACCCGACGCATCTGTTTCAACAACAAAAGGTTTGATGAAGTCCTATAGAATCAATATAGGGGTATTGGTCAACACTTTCTTCATTGTTTCAAAAGCATTATGTGTCTCTATTGACCATTCAAATTTATCCTTGCACAGTAGATTAGTGAGTGGTTTTGCTATGCTGCCATATCCCTTCACAAACCTTCTGTAGTATCCTGATAACATAAGAAATCCCCTCAAAGCCTTTACATCCCTTGGAACTGGCCAATTCTGAATGCTTTCTATATTTGATGGATCAACCGACATCCCTTCTGCAGAAATGTAATGCCTTAAATACTCTAGTTTATGCTGCCCAAAACTGCACTTCTTTAAATTGGCTACTAAATGATTTTCCACCAGCACTTGCAATGCCAATTTGAGGTGGTAACATGCTCATCTAGGTTTTTGCTATAGATGAGGATGTCATCAAAGAACACAAGCACAAACCTCCTTAAATATGGTTTATATATGTTATTGATTAATGATTGGAAAGTGGCAGGGGCATTAGTCAGCCCAAAGGGCATGACTCTAAACTCATAATGCCCTTCATGTGTTCGAAAGTCTGTCTTGGGAATGTCTTCCTCCTTAACCCTGATTTGGTGATATCCCGACTTCAAATCAATTTTAGAAAACACCACAGAACCTCCTAGTTCATCAAAAATCTCGTCAATGCATGAAATTGGGTATTTATCAGGTACAGTTACTTTGTTCACGGCTTTATAGTCCACACATATACGCCAGCCTCCACCTTTTTTTTAACCAATAAAACTGGACTGAAAGATGGACTAGTACTTGATCTGATCACACCAGAAGCTAACATCTCTTTCACCAATTTTTCTATCTCATTCTTTTGGTGAAAAGGATATCTATAGGGCCTCTTGGTTCCAAGGTAATAACATGATCAATGTCACGTTGAGGAGGTTGCCCCAAGATTGGTTGAAATACTTGATTAAACTCCCTTAATACCACTGCGATTTTCTCTATAATACCAGTCAATTCAACCTGCTGATTATGGACAACTTCAAACTCACACAAATTAGTTACAACATCCTGATCACTTCCTTCCTCAACCATATAACCAGTTTCTCCCTGCTGCAAAATTTTAAAAATGGTTTTCAAGGACACCATCGCAGAATTTAAGTAGTGTTCTCCATATAATTTTATCTTCTCTCCATTACTTCTAAATTTCATGATCTATTCTTAAGGTTGATAAGTATGTCCCCCAACGTTTCCAACCACTCAACCCCCAAAATTATGTCAACACTTTTCATGTCAAAAGGAAAAAAATATGCTTAATGGAGGTACCTTGAATGATCAATTCCACTGATTCACAAACTCCTACACTTTGGATTTTATAATCGTTTCCCAGCCTTACTCTATAAGGTTTAGTATTGCTTATAGCCAGTCCTAACTCATCAACTAATCCTTCCCTCACGAAATTATAAGAAGCCCCACTGTCAATCAACACTATCACCTCCTTTTCTGCAATCCTACCCCTCACTTTAAAAGTTTGAGGCCTTGTTATACCCATCACAGAACTCACCGATAACTCCAACTCATTCAAAGGTTGTGAACACTCCACATTAAGAGTAGGTTTAAAAGTTAATACCTGATTAACTAGTTCAGCTTCTTCTTCTTGTAAGTCTTCCGGTTGTTCTTCATCCTTCAGCAAGATATGGAATTGTTTTTCTCCACATCTATGACCTGGTACAGATTTGGTATCACATTGGTAACAAATCCCTTGCTCTTTCTTCCGTTGAATCTCATCGACTGACAACCGCTTGAATGGATAAGGGGAATCCCTCCAATTGGGTCGTCGTCCTTCAATTATTCTATTCGGGTAACGAGTTAACCCTTGATTGGGTGTTATTGTCGTTGATGGAGCTCGAATTCCGTCAAGAAGTTTTCGATTAGAGTTTCCCAAAATTGAATTTGGGAAAGAGGAAGGAGCTGGGTTTTTACTATGAGCTAGGTAAGTTCTATTGCCCACGTCACCATTGCCAAACCCAATTAGACCACTATAAGCCTTAGCACTCCTTATGGGTTGCTCAATTTGATTCAACAAAGCCCAATTCCTCCCTTCTGTCATTTGGGCCATTTCCATAAGTTGCACCAACGAATCTATCTGGGCCATTTGTAGCTCAGTCCTTATCTCCTCCTTAAGCCCATTTATGAAAGCTGTGGTCACCACCTCCGTTGGAATCCCTCTTAACATCGACGACACCATTTCGAATTCACGGTTACACTCTGCCACCGTGCCCATCTGCTGTAACTTCATGAGAGCTGCTAGTGGGCCTGAGCACTTCCAAAGCGTCGAACCACTGCTCCTTTGAAAGTCTGCCAATCACCCATCAGCGACCACCCTTCTCTCCACAAAAACCAACTCAGAGCATCACCCTCCATACACACTACTACCGCCGATAGCCTTCTTGCCCTCTGAACTCCATTCAGATCAAAATATCGTTCCACTCTGAATAACCAACCGAAAGGGTCTTCACCGTAGAACACAGGGATCTCCAACTTCCGATGAGTCTTCTCCTTCCTCGTTGGCTCCACCACTATGGATATCCCATCCTGACTCTTCGAATTTGTTATATCCTCTGTCTCCCCTCGTGTTGGCTCCTCTTGATTTCTATGTCTCAAAGATTCTTGAATTTGCCTCATACACTCAAACAGAGATCCAATATCTCCCTCCATTTTGTCAACTTTCCTCTCTACGGTGTTCATTTTTTCATCTACCGTTCCCAGATTCTTCACAAACTTCAGCATCTCCTTTTTAATATTGTCAACTCTAGAATCCATCTTGGTTACTACCATCCCAGCATCTCATCTGCTCTGATACCAATTTGTTAAGATCCAAAAATCCTAACAAACTCTAATCTACACACCAACACTAAAACAAGAGATTTGAATATCAAGGAATAGAGAAAACAGAGAAGAAAGAAGATAAGAAAAGTCTATATTAATACGTTAGACTTCGAGGGCTAGCCAACCTCCCCAATACATATTTTTTCATAACAGATTCATCATGATGTCCTGCTCACACCCCCCACAATAGCTTTTATTCCCTTCTCTAACTAATTGTCCAACTCAGCACCCATATTTCTCTCAAAATTCCTACATACTCTCCTAATTACTAATCTGCCCAAACCTTCTCTTCCTACTATACTGCTACCTTCTCTTCCTACTATACTGCTGATTATAACGGGTCTCAACTACTTCATAGAGCTAACTAGCCGCCAACTTAAGATTCACAGGTCGCCTTTCCTTTGCATATTCAAAACCCATATGAAAGCTTTTGAATCAGTTGCTTGTTCCCATAACAAGTCTTTAAAGATTTTTCACTAACTTCATTGTTACGTGGATGCTCACTTTTCATAGCTACAGGAACAGAGATTCAGAGCAAATGATCTGTCTTGTTCTTCATATTTTAGGACGTCGCATAACTGAATCCTTACTCTTGAATTTCCCTGACACCTAACTACAAACTACTGACTCCTAGTAGTTGCATTTACCTCTCGCTTATCACGGGCAATCTGCTCAGAGTTGCAAATTGCATTAACAGGAATGAACTCTGCTGAATCCAACCAAGCCGGCAAGAGATATAAAATGATCCATCCCAGGAGTGATCCTCAGTATTATTTTTCTCATTTTCCTTTCCTTTGTGCATAGGAAAAATCTACCAATTTTCTTAGAATAAATTGCTACACACACGAAAAAGAAAAAAGGGTTACTAAGATCATCTGTTTTCTCATTTTACTGTATCCCACAATCTGGCAACAGATCAGTGAATTGATTATATTCCGTACAATGTATACAAATTGGATCATTTACGAAGACGGAATTACTTTTTTCTTCTACATTTCCTTTGACTATACACAAAAATGGAATAGAACGCCGCCAGGAAACCGATTCGAAAAATGACAATCATCTCCTGAACAACTTTTCTACCATCTTTGATTGGCCCTTTTATCTCCCTATTCTTCCTACATCATATTACATACCTAAGACAAATTCCAATAGCAAGATCAGTGTATGACTGAGCCGTTGCTTGCTACAGGGTCCGACTCTTCTGTTTGTCTAATAACAAATTGGTCAACTATTTTAACGGTATTCAGCGGGTCCTGCTGAGGAGACGATGCACTCCATTTGCTAGGAAATCTTCGACGGTGGCTCAACTGCTGTGGTAGTTTTGGCTCCGCATCCCAAAGTGAATCCAGTTTCCATTCTTTTGGAACCTGTTTGTCATATCAAATTAGCAACATGTAGACAGAAGTTACAGGCAACAACATGTATATTAGCTACCATTAATGACTGATTTCTGATAAAAGGACATATGGGGGAGATTTTAGTAAAACAATCTACCATATAAGGCGAGAAGTTCATTAACACATAAGCAGGACCAATGTGGAAACTTCAAACTTTTATGAAGCATATAGATCAAGGGTAGTTTGTCAGATATTAACATATTCCTTCTTGTGGACATGCCAAGCATTTTTAACACAAAATATACCGTTAACATAGAAATAAGCAATAACTATAAGATCCTTGTGCACGAAAAGAGACAAGAAAATTGGGCATCATTAAGTTAATTCAAGTTGAGGCATAAAACAGCATCAAAACCGCAGTTATTAACACCAAGTCATAAATATTTCAAGTAGAGAACAGTATTGCAACATCACTAAACCATCAGCAACGTATTGCACTCCATAATACTGGCCTCATTAAATATATAAATCAATGTACATAGCCTAAAAGAACTACTTGCTTTTGAATTAATAACACGATAATATTTCTACTTATTTTTTTGAAAAGTTAATATTTCTGCTTCTTGTGTCAACTAAAACAGGGAATAAAAGATGAGATGGAAACATAGAGCGTGGCTTCTTACCTTATCAACTGCAAGTGTGAAAACTTCAAGATCCCCATCCTTAGTGATGTGAAATCGCGTAAACGCTTTGTAATTGGCAATTCGGAGGGAGGAGAAGGCCTCGTCAAAGTGTAAATGAAGCCAATTAATGCAGATGTAGAGGTAACTTCCAAAAATGAGAGAAACAACAGGAGTTGAGAAAACCCAGAAGTAGAGGAACACGGAAGCGTAATAAATTATAGCACCCCCTCGTGATAGGGACTTCAATCCATTCTTGCAAATGTTGCTCCGTGTGACAGCCATGACCTGACAATCTCTGGTGAGTATAAAACATTATCCAAGTAGTAACACTACAAATCTACAACATCAATGAATGTCCTACCTCAGGAACATCAAATGCAGACATAAGATACTTGATGCACGCTGGATAAAGGCCAAATGTCCACTTTTCTATACGAGCTCGAAGGCCAGTGGGATCTGGAAAATGCTCACTTTCCACAGTTCGGTACCACTGGTATAATGTGTGATAACCTGGAAGAGGTCATCAACAAACATCACATAATCAATAACCACAACTAAATTTTGGACCACTATAGAATCTTCACTCTTGAAGTAGAAACTATACAAGGGGTGAAAGATATGATCTTCTAAAGTGAGGGATAAGATGACAAATACACCGCATAACTCATTAAGTACTCAAATAACAATCTCTTTCATCACATTCATGACCATTTTAGACGCAAGTAACTGAAATTAAATGCCATTGAATAGAAAGGTCCATAAATACAGAAAGAAAAGGAAGAATCTTGCCTGAAGTTGCAAGTAGCTTATGTCTGATACATGTTTCAACACCCACTTCTAAGAGCAGCATAAGAATCAAAGCTGCTGCCAGATGTGATAACACATGAAGAATTCCAATAATGGCTCGTTTCCTCCGAGATGTCTTGGAAGGGACAAAAGCAATTGCCGCTGCTAGCAATACTAGAGCACCTGCTAAAGAGACATAAGACTCCCCCAGCACATGCAAAAAAGAATTCCAGACTGTGACAAAGAAACTTGTCAGGTGACTGGAAAATGTATCAGCTTGCAAGATGTGGTCGAGCTTGCACTGGAAATTAAAAGGGAAAATAAGTCAATTCTTATATACTTTCTGACAGAACTATATGCTACAAACCTTGTAGAGTATGGCTGAAAAGCAACAAATAGAATCATATCTAAAGTTTTAGGAAGTGCAAGCAAGTTCATGAAAAAAGTTAGCAAATAGGAAAGACTCATTTTCTCACTACTGACCCATATAGTCAAGTTTGTGGTATTAAAGAATCACCAAAGATACTCACCTGTGGGAACATTGAGAAGCTTAACACAAAGTAAATAATGCCTCCAATGAAATCAAATTGCCAGTTCTTCTTTCGAAACTTTAAAATGTTTCCTAGTGCAATCTGCATCAAATTACTAAGAAGCTAAGGAACCAAGAAATGGAAGCAAAAAAAAAAAAGGAATACAAGATAAAGAATCAAAAACCCTAAATCATCATAAGAGAATCACCCTGGTTGAATCTTCTATAGAAGGATAAGCAGCCTTGGTCTCATAGGCGGTACCGTGGTATTTCTTGAAATTACTGAAGACATGGGTGGGATGTAAAAATGCACCACCGCAACCGTTGACAAGTAGATGTTGCGCATAAACTGGTCCATCAGATGGAACATATGAATGGCGCATGTAATGATGCAAGTCTCCAGCCACCCGAAGCTTACACCTTCCTTTCAAATAGTCACATATAAGGTGAGAGACATTCTTTCCAGAAACATCATTCCAGTACCAATCAAGAAGCCAATTAGGTTCATGCGTAATGATGATGACAGAATCATTCTCCCCAACCTGAATCAACAACGGTGAAATGAGGATCTTATTCATTACTAGCATATGTAAAGACACGATAACAAGCCACAGAAGTTAGCCCAGAAGTGGCCAATAACCAACATATCAATAAATCTCAAAGACCAGAAACGTATTATAACAGGAATAAAAAACTTGTGTTTCAGAATGAAATAACTCCCTATCAAAGAATTTCAAAATATAAACTGTCTAACAGTCATTGTGAAGGTCCAATGCATGGAAATATGAAAGGTATCAGAAAGGTGTATCTTCTTCAGTAGATTCAGTCCCAGAATCAATGAAAATAACAAAAAAAATGAAAAAAATACCTTCTCTTTTATTAATTCTGCGAAAAATTTGAACTGGTACACATCGATGTCATTATGAAGTGCTAAATCAAGACCAAAGACCCACCATCGTTTGGGGAGTTGCAAGGCAAAATAACTCTTCTTCTGAGGCATGAACCAACCACCCAACCAGCTCTTGTGACAGATATGCCTCATGAAAGTATGAAGCCCATCAAACCAATCTGCAAAACCCAAAACAGAATGACTTGAAATAAACTAGAATGAACATCATTCCATCATAAGAAACCAGGCCCGGGTAAGGAAACATGTATTAGTGGCTAGTTAAAGAAACCACGTCAGCAAATATGCACTCAAACAAATAGTCTATGAACTCTTCTTGCCCAGGAAATATCAAACCTAAAAAACCCAAATGGAAACCAACCATGATTTCCAGGAATGACAAAACACTGAGGTCCATCATACTGCTTCAGTTCAGACACTCCACGGGGTAGCTCAGGCTTGTGAGCAGCTATATGCTCTGACATATGCCATGGTGGGGGTTGCAGAGCATATTCAAACGGACGAAACAGGCGCTTCTCATATGTGAATACTGATGGATTAGGATATCTACACCAGAAAAATGACCATCCATCAGAAAAGTGTTATATTCATGAAGCACGAGATTAATAAAAACCTTTAGAAGTATACATGAATGCTCACACAAACATAGACACCAAACTTTTTATAACTATCCATCAGAAAGGGTTTCTATTTATGAAGCACAAGATTAGTAAAAACCTTTAGAAGTATACATGAATGCTCATGCACGCATAGACACCAACTTTTTATAACTATCTTCTGGTACACATGAATGCCAACAAGCAATTCCTGTACCAATATTAACCTGTTTATTCTTTCAGGAAGAAATGTTAAGAAAAAGTATTACCAAATGTGAAGTAAGTTTTCCAAAAAGCATCATTGTGTTATAAGGTAAAATTACATCTCCATATCCCTTATTTTATGGTCTAAACCAGAGAATTAACAAAACCCTCCAAAAGCAAGTGTTGAATAATGGCATTCAAGCACTGTACATGCTGAATCATTTTAGGGCCAAAAACTGTCAGACAAAATATGAAAAGTTTAACTTGCAAATAAATGAATAAAATCTGCAACTAACAATCATATCATTATAAGCAAGAAACACCATAAACTTACGCAAGATCCCCTCCTATGAGAAGAAAGTTTCCGCGTGGCAAAGAAAGCACAGAATCACCACTTGTGAGACAAATGGAAGGCTGTGCAAGTAACCGTGCAACAGTATACGATGAATTTCCCCCATCACCAGTATCAGCCATGAAGTCAAACCAGACATCTTCCTTTTCACTAAAATGATCATATATTGTATCTCCTTCAGCCCCATCTTGCACGTTGTTCATTGCTGCCTGATGAAACACAAGTGAGGAGATAGATGTCACCAAGTATGATCAATCTTTAACACAAAATGCAAAAGGAACAATATGACTAGAATCAACCATTAATTTGAGCTTCACCAGTCATCTTAGCATAAAGATTATAAAGGATACCAGTTAAAAATGGCACGTGAAATGATAATATTGTTTTCTAATGACATTCTCAGAACTTTGAAGAAAAGATATTTTTATTGTCAAGTAAAACATTTCCACTCTATTAGTGACAACCAAAACCTTGGCCACTAGTAACACCAAACTTGTAGCTATGACAGACCTTTCCAAGAACATCGCTTCGCCAGGAAATTATGTCATATGGCTGAATTGAATTACTTGCATGAAGAGAAATGGGGCAAAACATATCTGAAGAATTAAAACAGACAAACACAACACATGAACTGATATCGGACATCAGTATCACTACCTGCATCATGCGCATGTCAAAGCGGCCGACAAATACTGTAACTGATACCAAGAGGTCAAATACTGTCTTGAACAGATCAGCAGAAGTTCTGCAACATATAGACATTGACAAGTCAGGAAAGTTAATAGAAAAGCACCCAAAAATGAAATTAGTGACAAAACCAAGGAAAGTAAGGCAACAAGCATATACCCTGAATACCATGGAACCATGTCCAGGAAATCAGGCTTCATCTGCTTCTTCTTCAATTCCTCGTATTCTTGAACTGACAAAGGGTGAGTAAGAGCCCACCTATACATTTTCCCAGAACTGAATGAATTGGAAGGGAAGCTAAATACAGTAAGAGTGACAGAAGCAAGAGCAAGCATAACTTAACACATAACCAAATTACACTCTGAAATTAGGTTCAATCATCAGCCATGGAGTGACATATGCACAATGGACAGCCAGAATCATGTTTTATTTATATCCCTGACGGAATAATTATCTAATGGTGAATTCAAGAAAAAGGAGAAAAAAACAACCTTCCTCTGTTATCAAGGAAGAAGATTTTTAAAGCAAAATGAAAATACCGCCCGTTTCCTAGTACAACATTTTTAGAACTTGTGAGGCTAGAATACCAAAAGGACAAGAAGAACAACTTTAACCAATCAGTTGTCATTGAGAATCCTTTAGTGAAAAGGCAAAAGAATAATAATACATGAAAATGATATCAATCACCACTTACCCAGTTGACCTTTCCACTACATAGTTGGCAATGTAAAGGCCAATAAATGTTGCCCACAATGAGTATATAGGAGAAATTTCATCAGATGACCCAACACATTCACTTCCTTTGCAACCTAACTGCAAGTAGTTGAAGAAAACATTAGAGGGATTTGCATTGAACAAAACCTACCACCTAAATAGGTTTAGAGCATTGAATAAGATGATACAAATCCTTGGAACTTATAGCTTTACCTCTCCATAAATAACCCATTTGGACAAAAGCGGATAGTCACTTGCTGACCCAACTGGAGCAAACCAAGATGAGCAGACCTGGTCCTTTAGCTCATTCATGCGAAGAAACTTTGCAATCCATGTATTTCCCTCACCATTCTTCCTCAAAGAAAACCAACCAGTGTTTCTTCTTTTAGGCAGCTTATGTCTGGTGATAGCAAGATTACCACAGTGGCTATAGAACACACAGCAGGCTACACTAAGGACCTAATCCAAAGATAATGGACTCACGTTACGAAGAATAATATATAGTAGAAGCAAAACCACTTAACCTGACATGCTGGAAGCACCAAATGTGGCTTAGAACACTTACAGCACAATTTTGGAGAATGGTCAAGATCTCTGGCCTTCTTCCAGCCACACGAGAAACAATACCAATGTACCACAGGCCATAAAAAATGATGTGGAAGACAAGAAGAAACAAAATTGATGACACATAAATTGTGAAGAACAGGGACAAATTCATCCTCAAATCTACTCCCATAGACTGAAAACTAGGAAGATGATATAAAGCCGCAACAAATATCCAAACAATATACCTGCACTGACAATGTGGAAGCAATGAATACCTCAAGGTTCAAATAAACACATGAGCCATGTAGTAAAAACCTGATAATTTCACCAAATAAAAACTTACCAGCGACTGAAATTTGAGTAGCTGGGTTTTAACTTCTTCCCTAAGAATGGCGAAGAAAAGAAATAAAAGAAACCAAGCAGGCAAGCATACATAGACCACCATTTAACATTCTTGTCCAGTTTGTCTACAAGGGTATGCATATTATCCGAAGAGATAAAGAATAAGCAACCAACAGCCACCGCAATAATGGCATGGCGCGAATGCTCGTGCGGATAAGGACTCGTATATGTCAAGATAGTCCTCACTCTCTCCATTCTGAATGCATCTAACAAATCAGAGCCCATTGCGCAATTAACACTTTCAATACAAATAACTCGAGAGTTTCCTCAAATTTTATACAACAAACCACAACACTCCGCAAGCCCCAAACTGCGGCAATGACAAGTTCCAGGATTCTGAACAAGCAACCAGAACAACAATAAAATGAAAATATCAAGCAAAGCGAAACGTTAACGTAAGAATAGAAATAGACATGATTATAATAAAATTCAATGCGCGCACCGAAACTGAACAAACTACCACAAGCTAAAGCAATTCCGATACATACACAAATACATTTCAGGTGGTTAACCAGTTGAATGTACCAATTTCACGACATCCAAACAGAGCACTAGGGTTTACACTAGAACAACTCAAGTCTCAACTCAAAACACAACGAAGAATAAAACAAAACCAAAACAAAGCATTCACAAATATCGAACACAATATAAACATATCAGAGAGAGAGAGGGAAAATTACCTGAGAGAAATGAAGGCGGAGGATAGGGAGAGAAGAGAAGAGCATTAAGCAATAAGCATGCATGCGTTGAAGTAAGAAGAAAACAATAATTAATTAAAAAATTGTTTTATCAAAAACCGATTTGGCGTCTCAGAAAGTCAGAATGTGATTCCAAATTCTGCAAGAACACAATAAACCCGTCCGGAGCATATTCTTCTTTCCTTAATTTTCCAGTTAACTGTTTTTACTTTTTTTATATATAAATAACTTTATTAATTTGCTGACTTCTCTATTTCATTAAACACATTATGTAAGTATTAGAGTAAAAGAAAATTTTATCAATAATTATTTATACAATTTCCATCAAATATAAATTGGGATATCTTTAATAAAAAAAGATGCTTGATATTATATTATGATTAGGTGATTATTATTTTTCTATCAGTTTTTGAGAATTAAAAATTAAAAATAATATTATGTTATTTAAAAATTTCGAGTTTTATATTGCCAGAAATCTAAAATTAAATAAAGGATTAATTCAACTCAAAATTTCAAAGTGAACTGAGCATATTCCGGTTCTGACGCTTGGTTTGATTATTGTTCCAAGGTCAAAATTTATACAACAACTCCTTTGCATTGTCTTCGAAGTGCAATACAATAATCTTATGAAACGTGCCGTGCTGGTTTTGGCCTTGGGACATTTGTGTGACTGATTCTCGATGTGATCGGGTCGGGCTGGCAGTTTTATTCGACCCGAAGCTGATATCTTGACCGTTCTGTTGTAGTGGGCTTCAACAAGGTCCAAAGAACACTTACTATATAAATATTTCCTGGACTTTACGACCCATGTGGCAATGAAGCATACATAAGATTCACATCTTGGAAGAGCCTGGTCAATCGTTGACCCTCATTGACAAAAATCAATTCAATTTATCCATCAAATTTTGACATTTTTTTTACTTAATAATATAAGCTTTATTCTTTATTAAATAGGTATTGGATTTATAATTGACAATTAGATATACGGTTTAGTACAGATGGTTTGAACACATATGGGTATGGATAGCCAATTTTTTAAAAATAGTAAAAATTAAAAGGTTAATTACATAAAAAGTCTAAATTTTCGTCAATTTTTAAATTATAATATGAACTTTAAAAAGTAGCGATAAAATACTTAAACTTACAATTTTTTCAATTATAGCCTGAAATTAATGTTTTTGTTAAGTTTTAAAATGACTTAAATTAGACTATGCAGTCCTGAAGATTTATTGATTTAGTACGTTATAATGCAAGGTTAGTTTGGGGTGTTAAAAGAGCAAATAGAAACAAATGACTGAGGGTATCATGGGAACAACAGATAACATCGGACTAATATTGAAGAAAATTAAAAATTTTATTACCACTTTTTGAAATTTGGGTTAGAATTTAAAAAATTGAAAGTTTGAGCATTTTATTTCTACTTTTTAAAGTTTAGGCTATAATTGAAAATTTGACAAAAATTTAAGCTTTTTTTAGCAATTAACCCAAATTAAAAATATATAACAACTTTTTTTAAGTGGATCCAGATCTAGACTGCCTAGGCTTAAGCTTACCCAAAGTTCATCTTTTTTTAAATAAAACGATATTTTTGTGTTTAGAATAATTGAGTCTTGAGTCAGTCTGGACTTGAGCCTGACCTATTAAAAACAACTAAATTTAAGTCTATAGGTTAAAAGTTGTTATCCCTGATACGAGTCTTATTAAATAAAAGGATGAAAGAATTTGTTAAAATATAATTTATAATTTTATGATTTACCAATTTAAAATTAAATTTAAGGTGTTAAATGAATTTTTGTTAAAATTTAAAGGAATAAATTAGTTTTTCTTATTTTCTAGGTGGATAATGGTCCCTTAAAATAACAAAAAAGAAATAACCTTAATTATAAGCACAAAGTTGAGTTTCTAATGTTAAGTTGGAATATTAATGTCCCATAAAATTAAAAGCTTCTTTCCTAACGATTATAAGTGATTCAAATTCATTTTTCACTAAAATAAATTTATCTTTGCTTTACATGACTGAACCTTTATGTGGGTGAATTTTTAATGATTTTAGATAGTCTCATTCTCATCACATTATGAAATAAATATAATTAAATTGAAGTCTCACATTTAAGCTTTAATGGTCGTACAGGTCCTACCCACTCACAACTCACATACGGAGCTAGGAAGACAAGCAAGTGTTTTTGATATCGCATCGAAAAGATTCCTTGAAATGGATTCCTTGACCACTTTGATAAAACAAGGCTGTCATGACATTTTATCTCTTCCCGACACAAGTTTGATGGTTGCTGGTTCCCATCATAACAGTGGCTGCTCCATTTTCTGAGGTCCAAACATGAGGCCGTAAATGTAATGAACTTTTCCCCAACTTGAGGAGCCAACCACGCAACTAGGTAAGCCAGCCACCATCTTTAGTTTGGTTTCTCCATCAAATTCAACTCTCTGATGTTGATTGTGGAATGGAAGAGAGGCACAAAAAGGGAAGCAAGCTAAGACACGGAACGTGTGAGGGACGACGAAGAAGTAAAACCATTCTGATGGAACTACGCATTTTCGGACCAAATGGAGGAGTTGTAGAGACAGGGCATACCCGAAACTGAAAATCACGGGACCCTAGTGGATTTGTGCGGGTCTCAAACGTTGTCCATCTTTCTTTCAGTGGTAAAGCTTTTAGATGCTAGTGCGGCACTTTGTCACGATCACTAGCACTTTTAGTAATGCACCAGGATCTGCAATTATTGCAAGTGCCAAATCTTCATTGAATACTCTAATCAAAGTTATTAATTTCCTATGTTTTGCATAAAAATAGAATGCATTAGTCCTGTGTTCTAAGCTTGGTCCTTGCTTATCTTAATATATTAATTTAATGTACTAAGACCATTGATTAATCTGGTCAAGACCTAGATATCAATCTTCACTTTTTTCTTTCAGCTAGACTCGATAAGACCTCGCTGATTTCCTCTCTTCTTCTTCTGAATATCAAAGCATTGAAAAAGACGACTCAGTATTCTTTTTCTTTTTTTGATGATTTTTTTTTATCTTTTGCTGCAGTAAGTTTCCAGCAGATGCCAGCTTTATTTTTCTATGCAGCAAGACTTCTGTACAGGACATGTGCATGTTGTCCTAACTTTTTATATAAACTGAAAGCACCCCAACTTTCATGTTCAAATTCTAATAATCTGTATTATTAGTTTCTTTCTGAAAAGCATACAACGGAAATTTTGTGATGGTTACTTCGTATTAAATATGTTAAATTATCACAATAATTATAATTCAATTGAAGGTGAATCCTTTTTTCTTACATATGAGTCGTTCAATTCTAAGTATAAAAAGTACTAAATTTTAATATTGTGAGACTATTAGACAATAAATTACAAAGTTATAAATATTTTCATTTAATTGTCTATTTTAAAAAAAATCATTTAAAGATTCAAAAGTTAGATAATCCAATTTAAAATATTATTTTTATTTATATTTTGTGGATGTAGTTGACAAATTAACATAAAGATTGATAATTTAAAAAGATTATGACTTTTTTCCACATAATTATTTAATAATTTTGAATGCATAATTAATTATCAACGTGTTTGTCAAGAATCCAACATCGAACAACTATGAAAGTATTCAACAATTTATAATAATGTGCAAATCTTTCCCTCTAGAGCTAGCTTTTTAGGGGTGAGTTAGGCCTTCTAATATGGTATCAAAGCCAGTTTGTCTTAATGGTTTGGGGTGGTGCCCGGTTATGTCCCTTTGCCCAATATGTCCATCAGATGTCCAGTCCTGCTCTGGATTGATGGGGTATGTCAGGAATCCCACATCGAACAACTATGAAAGTATTCAATAATTTATAATAATGTGCAAATCTTCCCCTCTAGAGCTAGTTTTTGGGGGGTGAGTTAGGCCTTCTAATATGTATTAGGAATCCCATATCGGACAACTATAAGAGTATTCAACAATTTATAATAGTGTGCAAACCTTCTCCTCTTGAGTTAGCTTTTGGGGGTGAGTTAGGCACTTCTAATATGATATCAGAGTCAGGTTGTTTTGATGGTTTTGGGTGGTGCCCAGTTATATCCCTTTGCTTATATGTTCATCAAATGTCCAGTCCTGCTCTGGACTGAGGGAGGTGTGTCAAGAATCCCACATCAGACAACTATGAGAACATTATAGTGTGCAAACTTTCCCCTCTTGAGCTAGCTTTTGGGGATGAGTTAGGCACTTCTAACAATATTTGCCATAATAACTTCAAGAACTATGTTGATGAAGATAAAAAAACTAGTAATATGTCTAAATATCAATCTTTACGTTGCTCTATGAATTTAGACACTTAATTAAAAATTAAATTTTTTTAATTTATCTCTTTTTTGTTATCCCAATAAATATTATTTTGTTGTGGGCGAAGGAACAATGATCATATGAACAGTTCTAACTGTTACTTGCATGGAAGAAGATATTTTTGAAACTGCATGGCCCACAGAATTGTGGGCGGATTTTTATCATCATGGAATCAATTGCTGAAGAAAGGCAATGTGAAACATTTCATTACTATATACCTTGTACCGCAGCCAAGGAATGTATGTGAGTTAAGTTAAAAGTCAAGGTGGGTAATGTATGATTTCGTTGAAAGTATGTAAGAACTAAGTGGACTTTCCAGATTCTACGGAATTATTTCTGCAGAACTGATGTTTCATAACCTAATTGCCAAGTTAAATGCGAATTGTATTCTCTTTCGAATGATATGTTTTGCTGAAACAAAATGTAAACCAGAGTCTGCAACTTGCCAAACTATGTACTGAAGCGAAAATGGCGCAGTTTATCTCCATCACTCTCAGCTTTTAGAAGATGTTAAATTCATGAACCAGAATTACTAGCACGTGATGTATGATGCTGGTATAGTAAGCACATAGACTTTTCAGGGCACCAGTCACCAAGTCAAATTTAGTATATTGGATTCATGCCAGAATAAGTCTCATTCATCAAATGTCGACGCAAGTTCTCTTCACTCTCAAGAGAGCTATTGAAGTACGACTTTAATTTAGTGAATGCAATGAGTTGGCTTAAGGCCGGCCAGTGCCATTTTAGCCCATAGGGTTAATTCTATTAGATGTTTCACTTATTAAAATGACATTATTTTAATTTCAATTAATTAAATTATTTATAAAGTTTAAGTTTACAACCTAAAAATTTATATTTTTAATTTTAGTCCCTTAGTGTAACATTTGAATTTATATACAGAGCACTAGAGGAAATAAATAAACTATTTACATTATATTGTTGCATGGGGCATGCAAGGAACCAAAAGAATATATTCCAACTGTTATTGCAAGAGAATCTTGTAGGCATAATCATGACAAACTTTGAAATCGGCGTCCCACGCGTTTTTCCCATATGTTGCAAACTGATTAGAGTCTATAAATAGCAAACAACGGAGTGGCATACATGCACCGCCAAGCCTTCACTGAACTTGTTTCTCATTTCTTGTTCATCTCTTCCAGTTTCAAAACCTGTTCTAAAGCACATATCATGGCCGAAGTTTACAAGCTCAGTTTGAGCCTTGCTTTGCTTATTGCATTGGTACTTACTTACGGAATCAGTTCCACGGAGGCAAGGCGATTGAACGCAGCATTAACACACGAAAACGAAAACCATGTCGTGACCACCGAAATGAACACACCAGATGCCACCAGTAACTTGAACGTGAACCACAGTCGTTCGAGGTTGGAGACAGACTCTGTGCACTCCAAAAGGAATCATGCTGATTCTGACAGCGATGATTTTCGTCCCACCACCCCAAGTCACAGTCCTGGAGCTGGTCACTCCACTGGCCCTGGAAGCATCCCTCCATACTAAGAACACCTTCTTTCTAGCCCGCTAGCTATGTGCTTCCAAAATCCATCCATGGTCTTCCTGTGATATATAAATATAAATATATGAAAGTGTAGTCATAGCTTACTCCGAATTCGTGGGAGATAAGCATTCCAATTAGTATTTGCTATTTCCGGTTTATTGTACGTGACCTCTAGGTCATGATGTATATGCATGTATCACCATGTCAGTTGTATCAATCGTGCTGGATATCCCAGCATGCTAATTATCAATGGAGCATTGCTTGCATTCAGTTGTCTGAATTTTTATTGAACTTTAGACTCTATATATGGGGGTTGAGACTAAAGTCCTTTTGATCATTTCATCATGATTCTCGCCATCTTACAGATTGTATCAATCAGTTACTTGCTAAGTTGGTATGTGAAGAACCTAAAGACAAAAAAAAACTTGATAATGCAAGTAACTGAATGAGGCAAAGGGCAAATTAAGACACAAACAATATCCAAATAAAAAAATTATGGTCAGTGGTGATCAATAAGAACTTGGACGGACATGCCTGCGAGCTCGTGGTTGGAAATATTATGAGGTTATTGAATCAGTCGTACAAACTATAAAGAATCTGAAGCCATTGAATAACCCACTATAGTTTGCCCCCCACCTCGTTATATAACACGAATGCTTAAATCTAGTAAATGAAACCGCAACCTTAAACAAATGATGACGATGGCTTCCAAGCATTAACTTGAGCATGCTCAAGAAAATAAAAGGGCAAAGAGTTCCTTTGCAGCATATTCCTCTACATTACATATTATCTTACGATATGTTTCAGGACAAAGCAAAAGGAGCACCGACGCTCCATGTCTACCTGAATTGACTGGTCACATCACTCCGAAAAAAAAAGTTTCTGCTCTGCATTTTATAATAACAGTTTGCGGCTATGGACTTGGTCAGTTTGGTCCCATATAATGGGGATGAGAGGTCATTATGCATTGACTTGATGACTAAAAGTGGTTGAAGATAATAAATAAATAAATCTTAATATTTCCAAGAGGACAGTTAGAATCCCAAAAGACTTGATAGAAACGTTCTCACGTTATGCGTTACATTCAATGGCTGTAAATCACAAAAGAATGTGTCTCTAGTAATTAAAAAAGGCCTAATCAAATTATACCTTAACTTTATCATCAGAATAGGATTGAATTGTACTATTTACTTTATTATAATACGAATTTTGATATTTTATAATAGAGAATTGAACTTAATTATATTAAACTGTTTCAAATTAAATTAGATAAAAATTATAAATTTAGGTTTATTAATTTTGAATATTCAAAATATAATTTATTTACTTGAATTTAAGGACATCAATTTCTATTTTTTGAATTAAAGATATGGATAATATAGATTACCTTTTAAAGAAAAGACTGATAAAATTTTAAAAAAGTTAATTTTAAAATACAATATTAAAAAGTAGAAACCTTAAAATTATTTTCCATCTCCCCACCCTCTGTTCTTGAAGTACTATTAGATGTCAACCCTATACTCTCGAATGAAAAATTATAGGTATAATTATAATCTTACACTACATGCACTACATGAAAATTTGGTTTCAGCAACCAAATTCTCAACAACCATAGTAAAATGATTGCTAATTATATACATTTTGCAACCAAAAATTATTTGGTTGCAATATATAAGTTACGTAT
>JAOSBK010000006.1:3352661-3369559 GCA_027568895.1 Erythroxylum shatona | reverse complement strand
CAAACCACGGTCGAAGACTCAAAGGAGGAGGACTGGAGAAGACGTCGACGGCGAGGAGGGGACGGCGAGACACCGAGAGACAGATCGGAGAAGGGAGGAGCAGCGGCATTTGTGCGTGGAGAAGAAGGAGAAACCAAAGAAGATAGAAGAAAAATCCAGAAGCTCGGGGGGGGGTAGATTTTTTAGGTTTAATTTTCATTTTTTGCAAAATGGTCCCTGAAGAATTTGAATTTTTGCGGAATGGTCAGGCATTTTTTGAAAACCTGGGTACCGGTCGGTACCCACTGAAATTTTTCTCCGGTATGTTTTTACCCGTACCGGTACCGATTTTCGGCCGGTACGGTACGGTATTCATAAGCCTGGAAATATCAACGGACATATTTGTATATATTTTTAAAAATTCTATTATAAGTTAAATATGAAAATTAATCATTTTTATTATTAGTATTATTAGATAACAAATATGATATCAATTAGTAATAAAATATGTTTTTAAGATATTTATTTATAATTTTAATGTAAGTAATAGTATTTCGATATGATGCATCAATAAAATGATAAAAGTTATAATTTTATTTATTAATAGTAGAAACAATTAAATTAATTATTAATTATGTGTAAATTATAAAGTGTAAATAAAAGTAATATTTATTAATTGAAATAATAATTAATGTTTTCTATATTTATATGAAAATCAATTAATAGATTTGCCTATATTTTTAAAAATTCTACTATAGGCTAAATATGAGAAACTGATCATTTTTATTATTAGTATTATTAGATAATAAATACGGTATTAATAAATAATAAAATATGTTTTCTCATGAATATTACGCATATTATTTATTATCATATTAAAATAATAAATATATTAAATATAAAAACTATTAAAGTAACTTTATTGTTTTCATACTAAATTAAATTTATTTTTAACTTTAAATATATAAATATTAATATGCGTATAATTTTAGGTTAATTTTTCTCCCTCTTACCTTGATTTGAAATTTAGTTACAAATTTAAGTCTAGGGATGACAAAAGGGCTGGGGCTCGGTTCCAAAGTTGATTACATCTTGGGCTCGATTTTCTCGACCTAATCGAGCCTCTAGGCCGGCTCGGGCCCTGGCTCAGTACTTTGACAAAGGAAAAGAAAGTTTTAGCATAATTCTAACACAAAGACCCAAAAGTCAATTTTGGAGCAGCTGGAAATTTTGGGCTCATTCCTGTCAATTTTATCGTAGTTCTCTGAATCCAACTAGAACTACAGCGTTGCAGTTCCCTTAGCATCGTTAAGAGTTGGTTGGAGAACCAACTCTCCAACAACTCTTTATGCAATGCTATATTGAATAGCCAAGAAAGCTGAAGTGCATTTGCTTTTTGATCATCGAGGCGATCCTGAATCATATTAGTCATACCTAAAGTTTGAAACTGCGACTGCAAGTTACATTATACTTTATGACTCGTTACGATAATCGCAGACTGGGCATACATGTCAATGATCTATATGATTAAATTGGCATTCATTTCAACTTTCTGGAATTGTTTAATCTCATGCGGTTTGATTGAGAGAACAAAAAGACATGCACGTGTTGTGCCCAATCCAATTGTAATACAGCAGATCACCTTCTTTAATGCTCAACTGAATTCACAGGGTGCCTGGTTGGAAAATTAAGAGACTGTACGACAACATTCAATCAACATATTCTTCATCGGAATGAATCAAATCCTTTCTTCTGTGATTCATCGGATCGGTTTCACCTCAGTGCTTGGAGTAGAAGATTTCTGATCGTTTTTGTGTTGAGTTAGAGCTTTAGTCAATCAATTATAACTTAAACAAGTGCAACATGATTATATTTTGACGTATAAATACATTTAGTTTTGGTTATTACTCCAACAATAACGTAAAAAACAGGTTACAGAGCCAAGAAGTCGGATCCAGAATAATTTGAAGTCAACATCGAATGTTCAATTTTTAATTTTTAAAATTACGGTTTGTAAAGTGTTATGGACGTTATGGTTTTACCGGAATTCTTATCAGAAGATTTACAATTTTCGCTCCTTAAATGATGAAGAGTATGATATGTTTCTGAATCATGAGTATCCTAATTTTAAGTATGGTGTATTAAAGTCTTATGGACCATGGCACATTTGGGCTAGCTTGGTGGCTAGTTTGGTGTCCAAGGCCTCGTCCCACCCAGCATCTATATTACTCTTTTCTTAGTTTTTTTTTTCGTGCTGATTAAGAGGGGATATTGAAAAAAAATTCGAAAATTGCATATTGAATTAATTCAATTATAGATTTATTTTTTTTTTAAATTTAGAAATTATAAAAAGAATTTTTTATTATATGAAAAAATCATATAAATTTAGGATGCCCCTAATAACCAATGAATGACAAGTGCTTTTCTTTGTGTGAATCCTGGAGAACTTGATGAGTCGATCCGCCTACACGTCTTGCTTTTACTGTTATATCGGGAGTTACTCCACGTATTGCTTGATGTAACGCACTAAAACAAATAGTCAATTTTTTTTTCTTTTATTGAATCTTTTTCGTCGCTCGATCGTGCTCTCACTACTAGAGATGACAATTTTTAAGTTATGAAATTAAATTTAGTTGTTTTTAATAGGTCAAATTTAAGGTCAGATTTAGACTAATTTAAGGTCTAATTATTTTAAATAAAACAACATCATTTTACTTAGAAGAGTTGAGCATAGAGTAAAACATGAGCCTGAGCAGTCAAGATCTGGATCTAATTAAAAAATAAATTATTCTATATTTTTAATTTTAAAAAATTTATTTTAAGAAAATTGACGAGGGCTGACTCATTGTCATCCCTATGCAGTACAACTCTTTCACATTCTTCTATAATAATCGAATTATTAAAAAATTTAATCAATTTAATTGTAAAAATTTTGAATCATTTAATTTTTTGGTTCAATTTTCAACTTTCAGTTCGATTTATTCTAATAATCTTTGTTGTTAAAAAGTTTTTTGATGAATAAGAGCAATATCGTTCAATTATATCTTAAATTCTTTAATTTTATTCAATATTTAGCTGATTTTATGACAGTTAAATGTCGACTAAATTTTTAAAAAATTTTAACTTCTTATCTTACCGGTTTAACTTCTGGTTGAATTTTTAAAAACATTGATACCAACTCCGATTGAGGTTCTTTCCCATTTGTTGTGTTGCCTGATCAAGACGTAGAGACTAGTTATAGTTAGATAAACATGATTAATTTTTTAAAAGAATGATTATCATTTGATTATTATTAAATTATTATTATTTTGGTTTAAAGTCATGGTGTCCCCGTCTAATGACAAGGGAGAGATAGTGACTAATAAGACCAGCTGGCTACACGCTAAGCAAGTCTTACAGTGACCCAAGAATGGGACATCTTAACTTGTTTTACCCTATAGGAAAACACATGTGACCTACAATACCAGCTTGCATGGCCCATTTTGGAGACTTACTTTAGCATCAAAAAGCTCTATGATTTAGCTTTATTCCCCAATAATACAGATTTGTAGACGTCTCATCGAATGGGATTTCATCGGGACTCTATAACACAGTGACTGTTAAATCTTTACAACAGGCTCGAGCCAGCTCCGGCCACCAAAAGCTTAACCGACTTTAACCATCAACTTCTTGAAGATAAAATGAAGCTTTTCTTTTCTTTTCTTTTTTTCCCTCTGAAAGTAGCTGCTTTTCCACTTTTATGACGATAGTGCATTGGAAGTGTATTATTTTGGCCTGACGCTCCAGCTCTGCTCACATAAAGCTGAGGCACCAGAAAACCATGCGTTGAGACACCACCAGCTTCTATAGAGATCAGTAGGGCCACTTCATCTTCATGCCATGGGTTAATTTTGACCTTCATGGCTCGACGGAATGATTCTATATCTTGGAAATAGGAAGTTGAATTTTCACTATCTTAACTACTGGATTACTTGTGTGTAGTATGCTCCCATTCACATGTCTTCTTCACTATTCCTCTCATATTTTTTTAATTGACTTACACGTCCATGGTCAGTAGTTGTTAAACAACTGATCACATTTCTTAAGACGAATCTACTCGTGTAAGTTGTGAGAAGACCCGATTTAATTTCAAGGTTATCCTGTTAATTAAAGTACGGCTTTTGGGATTGGAGACATCTTTTACTGAACCACTTAAGAGCATACACCTAACATGTTAAAAGTAAATAAAAGTTGATTAAAAAAAAGTGGAAAAAGAAGAGAAAGAAAGGGAGAAGACGATCATGTGCAGCAATAGCAGAGCTTTAAAGAAACAGGAGGGTTAGTACAATCATTTTCGTGGCATGGCGATCAATTCCAACTCATTATCCATAAGTCCCCACATTGAAAAGCTACAAAAGCCACATAAAATCGTGCACTTTTTAGAGGAAGACGTGGACATGGCAGGTGTATTTTAGCAGAGAAATGGAGAAATGACTTGTAGGGTATTGTCGGAGCACCATCATCATAGTCTGGTGCCACCACGGTCTTTTGCCTAATTGATTAAGTTTCTATAATCCCATTATTAAATTGTTTGATCTGTAGATCCTACCTACAAGTAAAGCAAAATGATGGAACATCTTGATACCAATACCCTTTATTAAATCTTAACCATAAGAGTGATGATACGTATTATGACTTCTCAACTAATGAAAATGGCTGAAAGTAGATGTCCTTTAGGAGAGAACTCTATAGGCATTGCTGTCTTTTGTTGTTCATAGCGTATGAAATTAAAAGCACGCACTCACCCGCGTAAGAAAAAGATGTAGGTTACGTCCTAGGTAGGACCTGAGTGTCTTGTTTTATAATGAAAATGATGGTGTATGGTCGTGGATCAATCCAAAACAAGCTGAATTTTCTCATCATCATCAAGTTCAATCCTCATTCACAAGTGGGAGCCTTGGGTAGAATCACAATCGGCTGTCACCCACAGAGCAGATTGTCGGCTTTGTGAGGGAAACTAATCTCCAACAACGTATTATCGCTATGTTCATGTATAAATGGTGCTTTTGATTTGCCTCAGCCTGCAAAATCCTTCTTGACTCGAGAAGTGTTCGATGAAGCCATATGAATCCTTCAAGGGGCTGACACCAAAAATAAGTTTTCTTGTCCATTTGTCATTAAAAAAGCTAAGAAACCGAGTCCTAGTTAATGCTTTCACCTGTGGGGCAAAATTGCTGCATGGACAATGCTACTGGCTTTTGAACCAAGTCATTAGTGAAAAGCTTTAGCAAAGTAACAGTGCATTTTCAAGTGATCATGCATCTTTCTCCTTCTCAAGTGATCCAGAACTGAATTGAACTTTCACTGTATGGACATCGTATTTGAGTATTAACTAATCTGGATATCTCAATAGAGTGGTTATTAAAGTTTTATAGGTCCCGAGTGCTCTATCTTTTTTCTTTTTATTCTTTATAAATATAAAGAATGAGTCCTCGTAAAATATCAAACAAAGTAAAATAAGAACAGATCAAGAATAGACCCTAGACAAGTGCCCTTTTTGCCTTTGCTCGTATTTGATACTGGCACATAACACTTCTAGCACTATCTAGAGATCGAAACTCTTTTCAACAATTACATAATACTCCGATTATAATAAAAAACAATGCAATCAACCCATAAAATATGTATACATCTGACTTAAATCAGTGCATTAATGAAGATTGACATTTCATCTGGCAGGACAAGGGTGATCAGCTGGCTGTGTGACAGGAAATTGGGTCTTAAACAAATCTTGTCCTATTACTTCCAACAATCATTTCCTTGAACCTTATTCTTTTTGTTCTTAGTCAAAGAAGCATTAACTAAATGGGGTAGAGGAAGAATCTGAGCAATCTTCTGGTATATATATATTTCATTTAAGAAATGTGAAAAGAAAACAATAAAAGGTTTAAATAAATGAGTCTTTGTATAAGATCAATGTCACCGTCCTAATTTTCTTTTCTTTTTGCTTACTTCTTGGAAATTAAAAATCATATTCTTGTCAAAAAAACCATTGAAACTGGCACTTGTTGTCCTATTAGCTCTGTGTTTAGATCCAGCTTTCATTAATGGAGGACAATTTCTGTCCCATGTACACTTACAGA
Organism: Erythroxylum shatona; assembly: GCA_027568895.1. Taxonomy (NCBI): domain Eukaryota; kingdom Viridiplantae; phylum Streptophyta; class Magnoliopsida; order Malpighiales; family Erythroxylaceae; genus Erythroxylum; species Erythroxylum shatona. The sequence continues at coordinate 3,363,458 of JAOSBK010000006.1, read as the reverse complement.
TGCAGACAAACGATGGACGGCAATAAATATAAATGGCAAGTTCTAATAGAAGATTGAGAAATGACTTTTGCTTTAGGTGCTAGCTGCTTTTCTTCAGAATCTTAATAGGGGAAACGAGAAAGATATTAAAAGGGACAAAAGTGTAATTTAAACCTCGATACAAATGATAAGAACAAATATTAAAAAGACAGAAAATTTAACATGATTAGTTTCCGTAAATTAAATATTATGTTATCATATATTTTTTAAATAAAAAGTGGATCAACTATCACGTAATAGTGAAATTCACAAATATACATTTTACAAAATAGGTCCTGCTTGTCACATAGCAAATGAGACCCACTTTATTTTTTAAAAATAAAAAATAATATCACATCAGTATTAATGTAACATTTAATTGATGAAAACTTAATTCCATAAAATTTTTCCTTTTATTTAAGGTTTGTTTTGAACATTTTAAAAATATCATAGTTCAAAATGTTAAGATGGACGAGATTCAAAATGAAAATTTACCCTAAAGAGGGATGAATATATCCAATCTTGTTATAAGTTATTTAAAATTTTTGAAAAATATCACTAATTGAAATAAAATTACACTGATATATTATTATTCTAAATTATTAATTCATTAAATAATCTATTTGAAATATAATATATATATATATATTATATATATTTTTTAGACCTATAAAATTTGACCTAACCCTAATATAGTTTGATGGGATCAGTCCAAAAATTAAAGGTATTGATTTATAATAATCAAACTATAAATTGAATTTGAGTTTAAAAATTAATTTAAAATAGTTTATGAGTCGAATTTCTTTCATAAAAAATTTAAAATTTTTTAATTAAATTCTATATTTATAAATATACTAAATTTAGGTCAACTCACAAATGTCATCATAATTTGCATAATTATTTATTGTATTTGATTATTTATTACAGCAAAAGATTATTCTTTTCGAGTGGTTTCTTCAAATGATAATAATATTGAAACTTTTTATTTAATATTCAAATAAATATTTTACTATTTAAAGTTTGACATAATTATACTTTAATATTTATTTACTTAATTTAATTTTTACTATGAAATTTTTCTAAAATTATATTTTTATTTAAAAACAAGTTTATAATTTTTTTATTTGACAAATAGTTAAGTGTTTACTTCACATGCTAAAACATAAATCAATGCCTTTAACTATAGTTTTCTTTAGTAATTAAGGCATTAATTGCCTGTTTGGATGGGCTTATATCAGTAGAGTTTTTGTTAGTAGGGCTTTTTTTAGAATAGTTTTTCTAAGAAGTCAATTAACTATTTGACTGTCAATTAAAAATATATTTTTTGAAAGAGCTTTATATAGCAGATTGTTTGACAACACAAAAATAAAAAACACTTTTATTAATTTTAACTATATTTTATTTTGTAATAAAAATGTTTAAGCATATAAATATTATTTAAAGTATATTAAATAATATGCAAAGCACAATATATTAATTATTATATAATTTTAAACCTTATGAAATATAAATAAAAATATCTCTAACTAAATCTTTTATATGGATTATAACATAAGTAAAAATAATATCAAAAATAAATATTAAATCATATTTAAAAGTTAAATAATATTATATAAATTTCAAAATAAACGTGAAGATGAATTTGTGGATATTATGAAAATTATGTGTAGAGCATAAGAGTAAAAGCTACTAAAAATAGACTCATTATTTGATCTGAAAAAATCTCCTAAAAAAGTTATTTTTTTATAAACTCTAAATTTAAGCTTCTTAAAAACTGAATTTTGGTTGCAAAAAAAATTATCTCTAATTAAAAAATACTTTTCGATCTTACTATCAAACAATTATTTTTCTTAAAAAAATTATACAAAAAAAAAAAGTATTTACCCATTTTCCAAAAGCCGAATCAAGGACTAAGAATGCCGTAATGTCGCATATTTAGAGTAAACAACTTGCACCAAAGAAGTCACTTGCGGCTTTCACCGTCTTGCCGTGCACGAAGACATTAGACGTCACATTGGTTTTTATTGCTCACCTTAAATATATTACTATAATCGTCTTTTCACTGTAACACGTCCTAAAGTTTGGCTTCATTCTCTAAACAATCTTTGCTCAACTTGGTTGTCCCCATTACACTTTTCATTACCAACCACCTGAAGACTAAACTACCCTCCTCCCTGAAAAATAAATTTAAAAATATTTAATATTTTGATATTTTTAATCATAATAATAAAATATTTAATTTACTGATATAAGATAGATATTTACGTGGTATATAATATTTAAAAAGCTAATTATTAAATTGAAATTTTTATAAAATCCGGCACAAAATTTAAAAATCTCAAACAATTAAGCGATATTTAATTTATTAACCCTATAATTAACTTAATACCCTTTCTTTTTATAAGTTAAAGAGTAGAATTTCTAAAACTTAAGGATCATATCCTGCACCTTTCTTTTAGTACAAGTAAGAGTAAACACATGTGAATTTAGTTGGGAAGGTATTTATACTTCCTTAAGCATAAGTTTTTTTTTAATTGCCCACGAGGTGTTTTAGAGGGTTCCAATTATGAGAAGACATCTTTAAGTCATCCACATTTAGACTAATCCCCGCTAGAACCGGATAGGTCTCTTGCGGGAGGCAAAGTTCTAGTCTCAAGTTTTAAACGGTTGCATACATGAGGGGAGATCAAATCTGTAACGTCACTTAAATCAGAAGAGTCTCTTACTAAGTCACCTGCGCCTTAGGATTCATAAGGTTAAGTTTATAATCTCTAATTAAGGTAGAAGTAAAAGTGGGCCAAACCAAAGTTGAAGAATCTACAAAAATGGTTGCTTGTTTCATTCTAAAAAATGCACCAAAGTGTCATATATCACGTGCTGCTCCAACCCTTTCAATCTAAACGATCATCTCTCAACCTTCCCCCATTACAGCTTTACAGCTTGAGCACACACTCCATGTGTGCCTATCATTTTGTTTCCACCTCACTGGAAAAGAGAATCAGAGGGTTGCCATCAACAAAATGAATTAAGAAATGTGTGAAGCTCCTTCACGTCGTCGTTTTAAATGTTTATTTATACCTTTATCAGTTCCTTTAAGATTTTTAATTAAATATTTTGAAGTAAAATTGAATTTAAGAACTTTCATTAAAGAAAACCTCTACTGAATAAAAAATGTTGGATTTATTTAGGTAAGTTCTTGATTGGTTCTAATAAGATTGATAATCATTAACCTTCAACTTGTCAAAAAAGAGGGAAGCTTGAATCGATGTTGCGAATAATTGCATTTCCTAACATACTCTACAGCCTCCCAAAAGAAACAAAAGTTCCAAAGGATTGCTGAAACCAAGAATTGGGTGAAAACCAGGAAATGATTACTAAAGACTTTGGGGAATAGGCCATATCATTTGTACGCAGTAATGGAGTTTCCATTTAGATGAAACGTGAGAGCAAATGTCTATCCCATAAAAGGAATGGACCATTATACATTCTTTGGAATATCTGTTGTTATATTATAATTTCGTGTACTCATAATCCTGCATCCATCTACCTCCTACAGTGTTGAAACACTGTAACTCCCTAATGAGACTTGGTAAATTTTATTGGGAAACAATTAGTTGGCAAACATGTGATTGGTGCAGCTTTTGGCTCTCAAAACCTGCACTAAGAATTAACAATAACTCTGAACTAAAATGTACCCACAACCCCCACATTACCTTCATAACCACAAGTCCACACCCAAATCCAGCCAATCTAGTTCTGATATCAATCCATTGCTCTGTTCATTTTCCAGAGTTAAAACTGGATTCTAAGAGAGATTTTGGACATTGGAAAGGCAGAGACAGTGATGATCTAGGGGCATTGTGGGAATGACGAGATAAAAAAGACACAGGGGTCATGTCCAAAACTCTTTAAGTAAAGTATGTTAAGAAAATGGTTGGCGCACGTTATTTCATGATGACGCAGGAACGCCACCGAGCAGATCAGAGCAGAGCATGAAGTGTAGCATTTAGATACCAAAACCTTACCTTCCCATTTCACCTTTCACTGTCTCGTTACGCAGTTATCCAAATCCACCATCTCTCTTTTTCTTTGCAAGTTGTGTTCCAGCTTAGCATTATAGGATATAGTAGTAAAATCTGTCTCTCTCTCCGTCTCTGTCTCGTCCTGCGTATATATTCAGATGCAGATATATAAATGATCAGAGGACTGTTTCATTTTTTCGGGTGTTGGTAAATTTGCTTCACATTAATCGAGGAATTAAAGGGTTAAGTGACTCGTGTGCATTTCCAAAGGAATGAACTTTCTGTAAAGGTATATATTAATCTGCTACTCTGTTTTATAAATGATGATGACGTTCAATATAATCAGTGCTTTCAGGCTCTGTTCTTTTTGGTTGTCTCTTTGTCGATGTTGTTTCTAAAACCCGGGTTCTACCTATGTTAGATTTGCTGCCTCGGAGAGAGTGGTGATTGTAGAAGATGAATTCCAGTGTGAGGACTAGGCTTCAGCCCATTAGAGCTCCATTGAAGCATGAAAAAGTAAGCAACTTTAATCAATCTCTAGTTCTCTACCAGTGTCGATTGACCACTCAATGCTTGTTTTGGGGAACGGTTTGTTATGTGGGCAGCGACTCCATACTATGACGTTTATGTTTTCCAGGTTTTGAGTTTGTAGTTTTGTCCAGAAACGGTGACTTCAGTTTCTGGATCACTTCAGTTTCAGTGAACTGGATCCAGAAACTGAAAGTTCCCGGAAAATTCTGCTGAAGTGGACTTTTTTTAATGACAATCGATAATGGATTTTCTATTAAATTGAAAGTTGTCGCCTTCCTGCCATATTTCAAGAGAGATTTCTAGCAGAGCCTGTAAATTCTTGCTTTCAGCGAAATATCTCTGAAATAACCACTTTCTTCATCTTTTTCTCTTGTTTAAAATGATAATAAAGGAGCTTTCATGTACGCCAGTCTCTTCTCTGCATGGTATCTTTGTTATAATTCAACTCAGAACGTTGATGGTTGTGTTGTTTCAATAAAAATTTCATTGGTCTTTGAAGGAGAAAGTGGAAATGCAGCGGAGCAGATCAAATGAAGCTACGAAATCAGCCAAAAATCAACGAACCTCAATCAGACAGAAGAAAATGGCATTGCAGCAAGATGTATGGTCATTGGTACCTTTGTCCACTTCCTCTACCATTTCTTTTACTAATTTTTAGATCTTACATTGTGATGTTTCAGGTTGACAAACTGAAAAGGAAGCTTAGGCATGAAGAGAATGTTCACAGAGCTCTGGAGAGAGCTTTCACAAGACCTTTGGGATCTCTGCCTCGCCTTCCTTCATACCTCCCTTCTGCTGTCAGTAACTAGAAATCCTTATCTACTATAGCGTTTCTTTTTTGTCTTTCTTTTTCTGTCAGTAATTAAGGAATGAAGAAATTTAGACGATGATTATGGAACAACATTTCTAGCTGAGAAGATGCGAGGGGAAATATAAGACATTCTTATTCCAGATAATATTCTGAGATTGGAACAGGATAATAGCTCATGTTGTAACTTGTGCAGACACTAGAGCTTCTAGCAGAAGTGGCTGTTCTGGAAGAAGAGGTTGTCCGACTCGAAGAACAGGTTGTGCATTTCAGGCAGGATCTGTACCAAGAGGCCGTGTACATTTCAAGCTCCAAGAGGAACAATGAGAGTTTTGGAGATTTAAATAACTTGCATCCAAACAAACACGCCAAACCAGAAAATAAGTCCTTAACACGAAAATCAGGAGACTCTGCCACACCCACAAGGCATTTGTCATCACCTTCTGGTAAGCTGCATTTTGACACGATCACTGCATTATACAATCAATCACATTTTCCCCCCTGATCCTTTTGCCTATCTTCATTTTATTCGTAGATGATGGACAAGGTAAGGAGAACCAATTGTGTAACAATTCTGTGAAGACCAAGAAAGGATCAATAGTCCATAAAGCCCAGGTGATCAGAACGCCACAGAAAAGGCCTTCCCTTGAAAATAGATCATCAGAGAAGCTTTTAGTCCGTCGAAACTTACAGGTTTATAATTCATCAATTATTTGCTAAGCTCTATTCAATTAATTTACACCAAATTAATGAGACTTACGTACTTGTCCAGCTAGATCAAGAAAATGCAGATGCAAGTGGCCTTAGTAAATCAGAAGAAAAGCCGTCCGGAGGTGACAACCCAAATAAGATATCTGAGGATATTGTAAGATGCTTGTCCAGCATCCTTTTAAGGATGAGCTCAATGAAGAGTAGGTATACTGCGGATAGTTTACCTTTCCTATCAACGTTAGTGTCTGGAGACAATGGGGAAGAACCTGAGTTTCGAGATCCTTACGGAGTATGCTCAGAATATGGGAAGAGAGATGTTGGTCCATATAAGAACCTATTTGTAGTAGAAGCTCACACAATCAACACTAGCAGAACGTCGAATTCTTTGTTTCTACTTCACAGACTAAAGTAAGTCCTTCAATGTAACTTGAAGTCTTGAACTATTTTTGTTCATCCCCTTCACGGTATAATGAGTATAAAGTGATTTCTTATTGAATTTGCAGACTTTTGCTTGGGAAACTTGCCACTGTCAACCTAGAAAATCTCACTCAGCAAGGGAAGCTTTCGTTCTGGATAAACGTTTACAATTCCTGCATGATGAATGTATGTGAAGCTAACTTTTGCAAGTCATGCGGCTTCTAATCTATCCATTTTTGTTGAAAATATAAATGCTGTATCCTTGGATTTTGGCTTCGGCATCAAGAGAAAGAACCACTGATTGTACTATTAACTGTTTCAGGCATTTCTAGAGCATGGCGTACCAGACAGTCCAGAGATGATTGTTGTACTCATGAGGAAGGTCTGTATCATTTGGGAATTTCTCTTCTATTTCCGAAGTGTTGTGATTTATTTTAACAGTTTCACTTCTCAGGCAAAAATAAATGTCGGTGGACACTTGTTAAATGCAATAACCATTGAGCATTTCATTCTCAGACTGCCTTATCACTCAAAATATGTAAGTGGTGTGGTGACCATTTGAGCTTTTTTGCAATTTCTCTTATCTTTTTCAGTTAGATATTTACCATTGGAATTCCATCAGACTTTTTCTAAAGGTGCTAAAAATGAAGAAATGACAGCGAGGAGCAAATTTGGATTGGAGTTATCTGAACCTTTAGTGACATTTGCCCTGTCGTGTGGAAGCTGGTCCTCTCCTGCTGTAAGTAAATAAAATAACAAAAATGGTTTGGTTCCGTTCTCGAATTTACCTCAGCATCAAACTCACGAGTGGTCCAATATGAAATGCAATACTGTCTGTATTCACGTTGCACCGTCACTTTATTGCATGCATAAGTCCAAAAGAAAAAAAAAAGCTACAATCTGTTCTCCAATGCACGTTTTCTCATAGTTTTCCAATCACTACAATGCCAGTGATCGCTAGCTTCTGGGATATTTTGTAACGCTCACATTATGCTATCACTGATTTGTGGACCTTCTGTAATGAAGGTAAGAGTATACACTGCATCTCAGGTGGAGAGCGAACTTGAAGTTGCAAAGAGGGAGTACTTACAGGCTGCAATTGGAATTTCGAACACAAAATTTGGAATACCAAAATTGTTAGATTGGTATCTACTCGACTTTGCCAAGGATTTGGAGTCATTGCTTGATTGGATCTGCCTTCAGTTACCAACTGAACTCGGGAAAGAAGCAATTAAGTGTCTGGAAAGAGCCAAAAGCGAGTCTAATTCACCGTTTGTCCGAATCATTCCTTACGAGTTCAGTTTCAGATACCTTCTGTACACACAATAAGGCTGTGCTTCATTACAAAGTTTTGTTTTGATGACTCCAGGGGAGTTGGGTGTAAGTTTTGTACACAGCTATAGGGGTTGGGGGTGTTAGCTACAGGGTTTAACACATGTTAAAGGTCAATGTATAATAACATGGTCGTGTCGTAAGTAATTGTAAGAAAATATCCTCTCTTCAAGCTTGGAAGTAGCCTTTTCGTGGATGCACATGGAATCACAGAGATATTGGTTGTTCCGGGACATCTTTCGATGGTCTGTGTGCCCCTTCCTTTCAGAAGCTGAGTCATACTGGAGACATTTATTCTGAGATCAAACGTTAAGACTTATGTAATGCATAAGATCTTATGGAATTGCTCTGATCTGGCTTCAGTAAGCAGGATTCCATTGCTGTGACTGGCACAGTTAAGACATCAGATTGTGTTCGTCCTGGGGAACTAATTCCACCTAAAGTCATGGATCTGGACATTCTAAGAAAGCAACAGATGTTGAAAATACACCAATAATGGTACTTGTATCTTTTCTTGGTGGTCCAAAGAAAACAGGGCACAGTACTCATGTAAAGCCATTTTATTCGATGCTTTTCAAACATGGCTGCTTATTCAGCTTCTCCTAAGAAACTCCAGGAAATTGTCAACCAGATATCCGCCAATCTTCAATCATTTTGTGGACACAGTGTTGATGAACTTGTTCATGACAATTGAAAAGAGCATGAAGGAATCTGAACATTGTCCAAGGGCGAAGAAAAGTTACAGGGTACTACAATTGGAGTGGTCCAGATGTTTGCCTTCCTTGTGATATGGGGCTAGAACTGCCATGTGCATCCATGTTGAAGCAAAGAACAAAGTGCTCTTATCAAAAGGAGATCACTAATTACTAGTAGTTATGGAAATACTTAAGTCTTAAGCCTGGATCTGGTGGTTCTCCGTCATTTTTCTGCACAATTACGTTTTAGCCTTTAGTATATTAATTATTAATAAAAATTAATTTAATTATTTGAATTTTTATAATTACTTTGAATTTAAGTTTCTAAAATAATAAATATACTTTGAACTTAAAATATTCAAATTTTATAAAATTAGTTTTAATAATTTAAGTAAATATTAATTTGTTAATAAATTTTTACTTACTGAATTATTTATTTTAATAAAAATCGCATCATTCCTCATTAATTTCACTAACTTTAAATATATTATTATTTTATCTTACTTAAGATGTCTTATGGGATAACAAAATTTTAAAGGAATATTCTATTAAATTTATATCGACTCATTATAAATGTAATAGTGATTTTTCTTAAAAAGCAGTTGAAATGAATTTAATAAATATTTGTGTATTACAATATATTTTTTAGTAATTTAAAAAGATAGAATGATAATAATTTTTTTAAAAAAAGGTTTGTATCTTGTACTTCCTACAAATTTTTTATTGACGTTTTCAAAATCAACCCGTACTAGATCGTCATAAAACTAGTTGAAGATTGAAAAAGTTAAAGAATTTAAAAAAATTTAAAGAAGACTCTTCTCACATGTCAAAAAATTTAAAATTTAATTAAAAATGAAACTGATAAATGAAAAATAATATATTTATTTTGATTTATAAAAATTGACTAGTTTATAAAAAATAGTCAATCAATTAATAAATTGATTAGTTTTTAAAAATAAAGATTATTAAACTAAAAAATAAATTTAAAATTTTACTAATTTAAAATTTTTATTGTAAAATCAGTCGAATCACTTTGACATTTATCCTGTTTTTCTTTTTATTTAAGTTTTCATGACTGGAGACAGCCTCGTGCTTGTTACATACAGCTACAAGGTCCAGCTCAAATACACCATTGGGCCCAAATAGTGTAATAACGAAACTACATCTTAAATAATAAATCTAAATTTCGAATTTAACACTTAAGCTTTTAACCCAAAAAGATTCACACTATTTTTCATTAAAATGAATCCAATTTTAATAAGATCAATTATGAATTTATATGAATGAAAATAATAATTAAAAAACATAAAAGTTTTGTTATTCTTTTTTTACCAGCTATATGCTTAAGATTAATGCAAATCTTAAAATTTTTTTCACTTATATTATAACAATATAAAATAATATGTATGACTCAAAACAGAATAGTGTTCATTACTATATAAACAAAGCAACCTATACATGAGCAGAAATTTGTACCTCGAGCAAATATACTATCATATCTCACTAACAATATCAAAAGACTTCAAAATACCTGTATTGCAAACATGATTATCAAAAATAGTAAGGTGAAATCCTTTACTTAAAGGATCAATCAATATATACTTAGTTAAATATGGTCTATTGTTATCTCATCTTTTCTGCCAAATATTTAATGTTTAAATTGTTATACTATATGATATTTTTACTATTATAATCCAACAATATTGTAGAAAGAGTGTCCCAATATAATATGATAGATCTATCAACTTAATCAATTATATAAAGTTAAATAATTAAATTTATTAATTAAATTACCTGAAAAGCAACACTATAACATACATCTTACAGCCTGTTTGGAATGTGATGAATTGAATTCAATCTTGAGATTGAATTCAATTCATCTGTTTAGAACTTAAAAAAGAGCATGATTTGAATTCGTCCATGAATTTAATTCCCACTTTCTTAAGGGGTTGCATTCACATTAAAAATCACGTGAATTCAACCCAACAATTGCTACCGTCTTTACTACACTCACAACAGCAACCAACTCACCATTCCAACATGAATTGAATACTCACAAACCCTACACCAGACGATTTTCAATTTTCACTTGAATTTTCTTAAGACGCACTCTTTACTTGAATTTTTTTAAATTTCGGTTTTGGTTTTGTTTCTTTCGATTTTCAAAAATTATAAAAATCGTTATCTTTATTTTTTTATAATATAATTTCTGTTAATATATTATTAAATTATCTTCAAAATATATAAACTTCAATTTATATTT
>JAOSBK010000006.1:3325112-3352561 GCA_027568895.1 Erythroxylum shatona | reverse complement strand
TAATAAGGGTATATCAAACATTTCACTAACTTTCTTAATAAATATGTATCTCTCTAAAACGACACTTATTTTAAATAGAAGGGAGTAGATGATAAGATACATTAAGAACATTACAACCAATGCCTTTGCCGATCGTTGGTATGAATAAACTAAATGAGAATAGATGGGATCACAAAACGAGTGGATTGTGGATCAAGAAAAAGAAATCACTTGGTTGAAGGATACAGGCCCGGATTCTAAAGTCTCATGGACTTGAAACTACTACTTTCATCCCAGGCCCAATCTGTACCTGTCCAGCAGTGCAATGCGCAACATTATAAAACAGTCGGTCCAATACAACGACGTTTCATCATAATTATTTGGGTAAAAGAGATTGACCTAGTTTAATAAATTTTGGAGAAATATATGATCTTTAAAATTCTTATTTCTTTTTCAAATTTTTAATAACTTTTATCTTTTAGACTAATATATAAAATATGAACACTAATAAAATACTATTTATATTACAAAAATTTAACTAATTAAATCTAATTCAAATTAATAATTTTTATAATAATTTTAAATTATTAATTTAAATAAAATTTAATTATTTTACCGTTACATTTAGTTACTATTTTAGTAATAATTAATTCATATATAATATTTATATTGCGTATTTTATTGTTAAAGGGATTTTTTAGAAAACTTAAAATTATAAATAATTTCTATAATTTTAAATAACATATAATTTTCGAGAATTTTTAAATTAAAAGAAAGATTTATCCGAGGCGGGAGGGCTCAGAAAAATACAACGTTTTGACTATTGATGCGAAACCGGTCAGCCGGAAGCCTCTTCCGAATTGAAAGCTTCTCGTAGAAGATAACAGTAAATGGACACAGAACCACCACCTGCGACGGTGTCGGTGGCGAGGCAGCACACCTGTATAAAACTTGAAACCGACGGCACCGAACCCGTATTCGTAAAAGGCACCTGGTTCGATTCCCACTTCCACCTCTCCATCTCCGACGGTCTCCATTCCTGGGTCTGCAACGGTACTCACATTAACACAAACCCTTTTGTCTCTCTCTGTCTAAAAAAAATTCTTACTTTTTCTAGTATTTGGGTGTTGAATTTTGGCACAGCTAGCGATGAGGAAGTAAGAGAGAGAGCTGATCAATGGGACCAACCTGTCACTGACTACATTCAGTTGGCCGAGAAACACTTGGGTGTCCAGCAACCCGGTTCTGTTTACCGATTCTCCGATGCCGGCGGGGGCCATAAACGGGTTAGTTTTGGGCTCTTATTTGAAGCACTTGGTAGCTTCAGGAATTCGCTGCTTAATACAAGTTGGGGTCTAAGACCTTCTCAAGTCATACTTGTCTTAAGCTCTTATTGATTGCTGAATATATGTTCGTTTTCTACTAAAGCGAAAGCTGATATTTTTCTAGTTCCTCTGCTATAGACACAAGGGTTAATCGCTTCTGTATGTCAGACGTTAAGGTTGTGGGTTATAGTTTTTAGATGTGATCTTTTTATTTTATTCGGTGGTGTTATGTTCCTTGCAGCTCTCGTGGACATTTGAGAAGGAAGGGACTAAGCTGGAGTGGAGATGCAAATGTCAGCCTTCTCCTGATAGTAGAAAGACTACAGCAGAAATCATGGACTTCCTTATGGATTCTAATATAAGGCTAAGTGTAAGTCTTTCATGTTGAATTCATATTTTCTCGCCAGATGGGAAGTAATTTAAATTAGTCTATGCTCCAGAATAAGCATTTATTTGTGAGAATTAAGAATTGATATTGTTACTGTTCTGTTCCATGTAAGAGTTGCTAAATATTCAAAACTTCCTGGTGCTGTGCTGTAGCCGTGTATAGCTTCTAAACTAGTTAATGAGTAGAGATTTGTAACATGAAGCCATGAGTCATTTAATTGAAGATCCTGTTCAACCCACTTATAATATATAAGATCCCGATTGACAAGGAATTGGTTGAAGTTTCTGGCAATCTGATGGGTGATTTCTAGTACATTTCTATCCTTCACCCTTAACACATCCTCAATTCATCTTTTCCACTTCAATAGACATTAAGCACTTCCTGCTGAGCTTAGATATAATAGTATTTGAGTCACTATGTCTGTGGAAAGTAATATAATGTAAGTTTCATTTTGTTTTATCGGAATATACTGGTATAAATTCACATGCATTTACTAATGTTACATATGCATGTGAAGGAAGAAGTCGTTAGACAGACCCAGTCAATTAGTCGGCTGAAGGATGAAGCTGAGAAGTGTTTGGCGCAAAGTGAGAGATTCACTAATGAGAAGATGGAATTTGAATCTGCAATATATGCAAAGGTAGCTATGTCTTTAAATACCCAATGCTATTGTCAGTTTGTTAGTTCTGTTTCAGAGGGAGTTTGGAACAGAAATCTGATAAAACTGCTTTCTAATATGTTTATAGCTGAAAATTAAACTTATAGTCACTAGGAGTTTTATGCTTTTCTTTGTTCAATTTTTGATTGCTGCAAATGATTAGTGATGTGTTTGAATCTCAGCAGAATTGCAAACTTCCCAATTTTGCACGATCAAGTCTATGAATTCCTACCTTGATAACTTCATGTACTCATAACATTTAGGAAAAGAGAACTTGCATTTGAAGGTGATTTTTGCATGACGATGTCCCACTGCAAAAATGGGTCTGGAACTTGTATTAGGTTCAGTAAATAGAAAGCTGGCCTCCTAATGTTGGTTTATGCTGTTATATATGTGTAGTGTTCCAACAGGGTGAATCAAATAATGAAGTGTTTTGCCATATTACCATTTTCTCAACAAGAATAGCAAATTGTGCAGGAAACTTAAATTCTAGGGACACTGTAGCAGAGTAGAACTATGTCCTGATGTACCTGGTTTAATCACTATGTCAGATTATCTTATTACTTGAATGCAGTTTTAACCGATACCTATTTTTGTCGTTCATAATTTTTATTGCACCATGCGGATTTCAGCCAGACACTTCTGCTCATAGAAGGTATTGTTGTCGTTCATCTCTGTTTGTATGCTGCGACTTACTTGGCCTTTCTTTTTTTTAGTTTGTTGCAGTTTTAAATTCCAAGAAACGGAAAATTAGAGAGCTACGAGATCAGCTCTCCAAAAAGGACTCTAGTGCCAAATTGTTAAAAGAAGAAGAGGAAGATTCAACAGATAAAACAGAGACTTACGATGAAGATAATGATGATGTAAAACGTGAGGAAGAGAGTTCAGATGAAAATGCAGGCACTTCAAAAGCTACCCCAACAAGTAAAGGCCGCCGCAGAAAGAGGGTTTGAGTTGAGGTAGTATAAAATGTACATTTCCGACACAACTTTACTTCATATCCCTTCCATTTCTGTTGAGTTTGCTGAAGTTGTTATTGCCTCCCCTTTATGCCCTGTCTTTTTAGTGGCTCTTTCTTCAATAGCTCAAAACCCTAAAGCCGAGTATATGTCACTACACTGAGATGTACTTGGAAGTCCTTACCGTCAGGACCAATTTAATTCTATTTTATAACGGCCCAACTTAGCCATGACAATTAGGTAAGCTACGAGGACAAGACAACTTCGCATTTTGGAGAAGGAAATACATAGAACAACTATTGTTCTCAGCATTTGGAACAACTGTGAAGTATGGGGATCACGGTTTTACGTTTTTAAGGATGTTTTATACAAGACATACACAATTGGGACATTGCTCATGACCTGTTCTCATTATTATGTGGCATGAATTCGGGCCAAACTTTGCACCAACCTCGTGTAATGCATATCTGCCCCTATGTATGATTTTGCTTTGTATATAAAAGTTGGCCTCACATATCTTACAAGGTATGGTCTTACTTGGTGTAGTTTCTATGGCAGTGGAAGTGACCCATCAAGCCATTTAGATAATTACTTTGTGTTTGTTAAGCCAAAAGGTCTCAAGACGTTATACAAAAAGCTGTTCCTAGTTATTGGATGTAAATGCCAAGTTGAGGTTCTTTGCATATGGATATGATGCCTAAAGCAATAAATATTGTCTGGACATCTTGCAAATAACGTGTATCAGAAAGAAGAAAGTGACAAAAAAAAAAAAGGATGATCTAATCAGAGTACGGTAATTGGTTCAAATTAGGTTTCAATTACCAGGTAGAACCGAAACATAGTTCTGCTAAATCCTCTGGAGTTATATGGTAATACAGCATTTCAAGAAATACCCAAATTTTAGACAGCACATGTTCTCAACTCTAGCCAATAATTCTTTTGAAAACAGTCGGCTAATTGCCTAACCCACCTTGCATTGTCCCCTGTCTAACATTCTGCAGAGATGTTACTGTCAATAAGTGGTTTTAACTTGTGATTTCTTCTTCCCCTTTCTCTATTTTCTTTTTAGCATGTGTGAGGGGGGGGACCTAAGTTGATTGCCTTCCACAAATTAGCCTGATGATGTCGATTGCTTCTTATCATCACCACCATCCCTCATTTTTTCCACCTTCATCTTTGATTCAATTGTAGTGAAAGACCTCTTGTTTAATGATAGTTCAAGTGATTAGAATATGTAAAACTCCATGATAATGCGAGTGTTTCTCATTTGAGCTTGAATCTTTAAATTATTGCTTGTAAACCAATTCTGAATTGTTGACTCATTGAAATGATTTATTCGAACTAACTTATCAAAAAGTTGGACAAACAAGAAGGTATGAAGGCTACTTGCGTTAAACATACATGCTAAATGGGAAACAGTTTTGTTCCGTCTTCTTATGCTTGGATGGCAACTTCTACTTAGGCCATTTCTGGACTTCTGATTAGCACTTAAACAGTATTATTATCATTGTGACAAGCTAGCATTTGTGTCCGTGGGTCATCAATCATGATCTTAATAATCAATATGATTACATGAAGGCCCTCTTGCTTTCTTAAATTAAGCACATAATTGTAGGCAAAACCCGAAAGCTGTTAAGAACTTATCAAAGACAGGCGAGAGTGAGAATCAAATCAAGCAATCCCATCGAGGCCACAATAATTAGACGGCAAACGACAAAAGGAAGCAAAGATTGGAGAATCATTTTGGATAGCTTTTTTTTGCTTAATCCTCTCCCTTAACATGCATTTACCAAAGAGTGTTCAAGTCTTCTACTCTTAAAAGTCTAAAACGAGATACAAAGGTCTTGAAAAGGTGATGAGAAAAGATCAAATCCATCCCTTCAAAGTCTATTGTAGGGTTTGATATTGCGAACTTGATCAGTGATCTATCATCCAAAAGAAGTCCCTCTTTCAAGTTAAACCTGCTTTGTGACTTTATGTTGCATCAAAGTGAATATGACTTGACAATTTTTAAGTCACGAAACCCTGCTTCTCGGTAGCCCTGTCATGATAAGCATGTATCTGTAGCTATACTCGCTTTTTTCTTTTTTGCCAGTCATTGCATGTGCGTCATTCAAGTGTTTGATGATGCTTTTTACACCGAAACTACTATTTATCCTGATAATGTTAGAGCTTCCAAGTGCAAACTACAGATATAACTTCTGTGATTTAAAGCCTTACCCTTTGCAGTACAATCCTGATTAGGATCGAAGTATCTATGTACAGACAAGTCAGAGACCGGAATGATTTTTGGTTCTTACATCTGTGGTAGGAAGGACGACAACAATTAAATGACATGTTTACAAATTAATTAAGGGGTTAGCTTAGTATCAGATCTTTTTTTTTTGTTGATATGTCAACAAATGATAGATTCCAATCAAAAATGAACCTAATTTTGTATTGTTGAAAAGGTCCACTAGTGTACCCTTGTGATGGCGATGGAGCTTCTACTTTTATTTAGTCGTGTCGAAGGACCCCATCAGGGACACTTGACTTACTTTGATTTAGAAAATGATTCTCAGAAGAAAGTAGATCAAGAATTCTGATGGTGATAATTTCCAGACTTTCAAGAGAATGTAGCTGAAGAATGAACCAATGTTGACTCCAGAAACTAAACAACAATTAATCTGGACAAATTTCTCATCTCTGTTACCTGAACTGAAATAGCTTTACGGGATGAGAACAGATAAAGGTCAATATCAGGAACAGATGGTGAAAGAGAACCAGAAAAAGAGTTGGTCATTTCTTGCAAGCAAAAAAGGCAGGGATTTTCCATGGAAAGCTTGTAGTGTGTGTGTGTGTGGGAAGATGAGTTGCATCTGGATAATTAGTGGGTGGGATTGGCAAAAGCATAAAGCAAGTGATGGTGATGCGCTATGTTCTGATCAGAGGGTCACATGCCTTAGCCAACATTGTCACCCTCTTATTTATTTTATGGTCTGGGTTATATACTTTTTTTCTTCCCTCACTTTCCCACATTATGTGGTCCGACCTCTCTTATCTTATCGCATTCAACCTCTCTTTTTCGTCACTAAACTTGGTCACATCAAAGCGTTAGTTCCCAATTTTTCTTTTCCTCAACCAAATGGAGGGGTCTCTCTTCTATTTGCCACCTTCAAAAGATTCCAAAGGACAAGCCAACCATGTTCCTAACTCCTCCCTCTATATGTATTCTGTTCTTAATAACTTCAATACATCCTTAAACCCTTCTGTTCTGGAGCAAATTCCATACTCTTACAGGAACTGTCAAAATGCCACCCGTCCACTCCAGCCCTTGTTTCCAAATGGATAATCAAACCATGTTAAATTTTCTCCACCAAACGGCCGGCCAGAGGAGACCAAAATCAAGCACAGGAGGGCTTCTCAAGATTTTCAAGCTCTTCCCCATGTTAACGTCCGGTTGCAAGATGGTTGCACTACTTGGCAGACCTAAGAAGCCATTGCTTAAAGACAAAGCTACGACGGGCACAATCTTTGGCTACCGAAAAGGGCGAGTGAGTTTGGCTATACAAGAGGATCCTCATTGCGTGCCATTGTTTGTTATAGAGCTACCGATGCACACAAGCATATTTCACAAGGAAATGGCGTCGGATATAGTGAGAATTGCGCTAGAGAGCGAGACAAAAACTCACAAGAAGAAGCTGTTGGAGGAGTTTGTTTGGGCCGTGTATTGCAATGGAAGAAAAGTAGGGTACTGTATCAGGAGGAAGCAAATGTCTGACGACGAGCTTCATGTCATGCAACTTCTGAGAGGTGTTTCAATGGGTGCAGGCGTGCTCCCCGGTCCTAATGAGAAGGAAACAGCAGACGGAGAGTTGACGTACATTAGAGCAAGATTTGAAAGAGTTGTTGGATCCAAAGACTCTGAAGCTCTCTACATGATTAACCCCGACGGTGCAGCTGGTCCAGAATTGAGCATCTTCTTTGTAAGGGCTCATTAGAAACATAGCTTGTGGACCAACCATTCTAGGTTTTCCAAAGTACAACAAAGTTTATTCCCTTTTGCTTGTTCAAATCAGAAAAATCAGATTGCTTTTAGTTATCAACAGAGTTTTTAACATCAGTGATGCTTTCATCACTTTTTTGTGTGTATGAATATTGTGTTCATGTCAGCAAGTTTTGCTTAACCTTTTAAGTAGACAACAGAACAGACAAGTTCAAGCAAAAGCCGAACTGACAGAGAAGCTTGTTTGGCAGAACACTGGCAAGAATGTTAGAACTTGGATACCTGTTGAAGCCGATCTTTTTAAAATTCTAGTAAATTGCACGTCTAATAAATCCTAGTCCAACATATCAACACAAGCTTTGCATAGTACAAAGGAAATGAGACTAGACTGATTGACCAAGCCCTGAATTTGGAACTTATGGAGTTTGATTCGACGATCATCATCATCATCCTCGACCCTGAAGTCACCAAGTCATCTCAAGCCAACACATCTGAGGCTGTCATGTTGGGCCTAGAAAACACATTTCAGTTATAATCCACAAACAGTATGTAGGAGTAGAAGCAAAAACTCATACGCAAGACAAGCCCAAAGTTGGTAAGTAGCGTTGAAGAACTTGACAATAATGATAATGCAACCCAAGTCCGTTTGGAGCCTAGCCTCTCTCTCACGAATGCTCCAAGTCCAATCATCATCCTGCACAAACATGCTTCAGTTTGATTCTAATTTTGTTATTAATGTATATTTTAGTTTTTAAAATTTTAAAAATAAAATTTTATTTTATTTTTAAATTAATGTACTTATACTTTTTATTTAAAATTTTGAATAATTAAATTAAATTATGCATATTTTTTTAATCAATAATCAGTATTGAATAAGTAAAAGACATATTACTTATAATAAAATTAGAATAAAAAAGAAAAGAAAATAAAAACTATATGATTTTTATAGAATATACAAAAATAACTAGAAAAATATAAAGTTAAAGGATTTCTGGTCTTCATTTCCAGTTTATATTTTTCTGTTAAATAAAAACAAAAATTAATTTAGTTATTAATGCCAATGTAAATATATTTTTATCATCAATAATAATAATTACATATTAGATAAAATTTAAAGATAACTTATTTTTAATTAAATAAATTTATTTTAATCTCATGTATAATATTTATTAATAAAATTATTTTATTTTATTAAAATTAATATAAAAATTAAAATTTTTATTTATAAATTAACACTTATTGTAAGTAATTTTAATTATTAAATCAAATTTTATTTCGAAAATATATAAAGAATTAAATTAAATAATTAGGTAAAATTAAATTAATCATAGTTCTTATTAATAATTAATTTTAATTAATCATAATTAATATATTACTGTTAGTTCACACCGTAGTTATCCATTAGATGATAAACAAGTTGAGCGTAGACTGTCCAGTAGACCCAGACAAACTACACCAGTACTTTGACTTTGAATCTTAGTATGATAAAAAAAAGACGAGTATATAGTATTTTACAAAGTTCTATACCGGTATGCAATCCCCACAGGGCAATACTAAGAAAGGATAACTATGAAAGATTCCACACCAATTGAACCTCAATCTCCATATTAAGACTTGTCAAAACTCACTCCGCCATGCAAAACGTCAACCAAATGGCAAATGCTTGACCTCTACATGAAGCGACAATCTACCCGTTCCCCAATCCCCACGCGGTATTCGATCACAGGCAAATGGGTTGGAAGGGAACAAGATGGGCCCCACTAGATGAACCTCAGATATGATTCTGATTGGACTGTTTGACAAGTACGGAAAGCAGTGGGTGAGAATAGGGGATTCTGATCGCCAGGCGCCAGCTGTGGGATAGCCATCAACTGCCCAACTGATTCTCCCACAAGTTACATCACAGGTCATGCATAAGACTCCAAATCTTAATTAATCTCGCCGCCACGTGGGCGGCTACGATGTAATGATGACAAACAGTTCGTTTCAGACTATGATGTCCGATTGAAGTTACCGCAAAAGTCAAAGGGATGGATTGATCACGTGAGATGCTTACAGCCTGGGAGTGGGACCATACTACGTGGAAGATGTGGGAGTCTGATACGGTTGATAAGGGCCGTTGATCCCACTGACCGGGACTATGGATTTGGAACCCACCAGCTGTAAATCTGGGGAAAAGTAGTCAAAAAAGGGCGACAATGGACCCCACTTTCCGTTTTAAAACGTTTTTTGTTTTCGTGTTGTACAGCTCCGACCCTCCTGGCTCTCATGTTTTAAACGATCCCGCCTCGGTAACTAAAAATTATTAATCTCTTACCATAATTACTTGTATATATATAAATTAAAAAAAAATCACCTTTCAACCAGCCGTGTTTTGGACTTCTTTCTTAGCCTACGTACGGTCCTATCCTCTATTATTCCAGTACAATCACACAACTAATCCAACAAACCTATTTTCAGATTTTTATGGACAGCTTTGCTTGCGTTACTAGAATTGCTTGATATGGCTAGTTGTGGGGAAGCAAAGTTAAAAAAGGTTAGCTTCGAGTAAGCTTTAGATTGGTTTGGAACGGCTAAAGTTGCCATTTTGGGAAACAAATCGAAAGCCTTCAATTTAAAGTTCACCATTGACCTCAATATCCGGCTTTCTCATACGGATAATCCACCAAAATTACAACACAAGAACAGAATAATTGGTGGAGATGGAATTATCAAAATGACAAGGCTAAAGGGACGAGAGGTAAAACAGAATCAGGCATAAGGATTGCGGAAAATGTTTTGAAAACCCCCTCCCCCTACCAACTTTACAAAAGCCAGCTTCCTGGAACAACCCCTCTTTGCTTCACTCTCTCTTTTTATACACTTCTAAAAGCAAGTTCATGCACCTTTCTTTTTGTTTTCCATTTCCATATATAAGCCAGCCTTAGTGACTCACTACCTTTCCTCACTTTTCACTATCACTACCCGTCCAAGTATTACTCTTTTCTTCAATGGAAGCAATGAACATGTGTTCCACTTCATCTTCATCAGACTCTTCCTCTTCAGAGTCTTATGGTAATAACAATGATGATAAAACCCCCAGGGGCACAAACAAACCGGAACGAATCAAAGGTCCGTGGAGCGCAGAGGAAGACCAGATTTTGACCCGGCTTGTGGAACGCCACGGGCCTAGAAACTGGTCTTTGATAAGTCGATACATAAAGGGGCGTTCTGGTAAATCATGCAGGCTCAGGTGGTGCAATCAGCTCAGCCCTAGCGTCGAGCACCGTCCCTTTTCGCCGTCTGAAAACGAGACCATCCTTGCTGCACATGCCAAGTACGGTAACCGGTGGGCTACCATTGCGAGGTTGTTGCCTGGTCGGACCGACAATGCGGTGAAGAACCATTGGAACTCCACGTTGAAGAGGAGAGCGAGAGAACAGATACATCATGTGATTGAGGGTGCCTGTGATAACAACATTAACAGTGAAGGAATGATTCCTTCCACTTCCGGATCTATTGTACCCTGCATGTCCAGAGATGACGATGATGCGTTGACCGCCTTGACCCTTGCCCCGCCGGGGATTGGTGGCGGTGGTGGGTCGGTTGGCAGCAGTGGAGAGAATCGGAGGGAAAGTTTACCGGAGGGATTTTGGGATGCAATGAGGGATGTGATTGCGAGAGAAGTTAGGGAGTACGTGAACTCTACTTTGTCAGAAACTACTTCCGGGTTTCGTTAGGAGTCAGCTTGGAAGCAACCTGTAAGATGTGGCTTGGTTTGGTTCGGTTGGTTGATGTTAATACTACAACGGATTGGTTTCCTCTCTTGTTATTTTTGTACCTCTCTCTCTTAAGCATAGATGCTCCAAGCCTGAACTCGAGGCCAGGAATCGAACTTTCACGTTCTTTATGCTGTAACGTTTCGTGGAGCTTAACCTAATTAAGTTCTTCAATGGCTGCTAATGCGTTAATTTGTTAAGAGTGATTAGTGGTAAATGCCATTTGAATTTTATTTCATTTGAAGTGAAATGACTTTACATTTGGAAATGGCATATAATCATTCAACCTTTAGTTTAGGATGTTGATAGAGAGGAGCATCTTGGTATCATTTTTACAAAGGTTAAGGTCCTGTTAAATGTACTTGGAGGTAGGATCAAACTTGCCAATATCACATTGTAGTTTGTACCGTTTTGGTATTAGTATTAAGGCTACATAATATCGAGCATACGTTATTTTTTTAATTATAATTAAAATAAAATTTAATTTATTAAAATTATTATAAAATATTTAAACATAAATGTTATTTCTTCAAAATTTTTAATTTACAAATTTAATTTGACATTTTTTGATGTACAAATTTTACTTTTTAGTTTGTATGAATGATTTAGTACAAAATAAAAACTTCAAGATGAGTATGATTTTGAGGGATTTAAATGGAAGATATATGATGGGGACGATGATGAAGATTCCAGGTATGAGAGATCCCATTTTGGGAGAAGCATTGATGTTCCGAGAAGCTCTTAGTTAGCTAAAACGAATTAAGGCGAAGTGTGATATTATAGAATCTAATTCTTTACTTTTAATAAATGCTTGACAGTCTCATCCTATTGGCTTCTCTTATTTTGGTGCAATTGTACAAGATTGCAAATATCTTTTATTTTTGTTGCCAGCAATGGCTATTCAGTATGTTTGAAAATCAGCGAATCAATCGGCTCACAGTATTACACGTGCTGCTGGTTCTATGCCTAATTTGGAATGGGGGGTATGCCCACCATCTTTTTTGTATGATACCTTGCATTTTGACACTATTAATATAGCTTAAATGCATCATTTCCATAAAAAAAAAAAATAGCGGGTGAGAAAATTTAGATCAAATACCTCATTAAGTAAAAATAGGATAATTTAAAACTTAATAAATTTTAACATCTTTTCAATGGCTAGGAAAAAAAGAAGAAAGAAGAAAAAAGTAGTAATAATATATCATGCGTTATAGTAAAAATAATTAAAAAATCAAATCGATTCAATTAGTTCAATAGTAAAAGTTTTGAATCGGTCAACTTTTTAGTTTGATTTACTTTAATAATCTTTATTATTAAAATCAACCCGATTTATTAATTATGCAAAATAGTTTATTTTTATAGATTAAAATAAATAAGTTAGTTTTCATTTAACAAGCCCTTTCTTTAATTAAATTTTTATTTCTTCGATAGATAAAGATAATATCTTTTTTTAATTTTATTTTAAATTCTTTAAATTTGTTCAATTTTAACTGTATATCAAATTTATGATGGTCTAATATCAATTAAACATATGAACCTTAAACTTCCCATCTTACTAATTTAATTTTTAGTTCGGTTTTTAAAATATTGGGAAAAATATTATAAAATACTTTTGCAAAAATATAGCAA
Organism: Erythroxylum shatona; assembly: GCA_027568895.1. Classification (NCBI taxonomy): domain Eukaryota; kingdom Viridiplantae; phylum Streptophyta; class Magnoliopsida; order Malpighiales; family Erythroxylaceae; genus Erythroxylum; species Erythroxylum shatona. The sequence continues at coordinate 3,339,880 of JAOSBK010000006.1, read as the reverse complement.
GTCCAAATAATTCATTTATTTGATAATTTAATAAAATTAATTAGAAAATATAAGGCATTTAATAAAATTTTTGATTAAATAATTGACATATATGTAGAAAAAATACTATAAAGATTAAAGAATTATATAATATTAACATATAAAATATTAATAATTATTGCCAAACCACTCGTTTTAAATTATTTTAAAAACCATGTAAAGATATTTTCCAAAATCATTATTCTAAAAGTGTCCAAGTATGATTTTAAACACGTTAAGTAAATACTTAAAATATATTTTTCAATGCAAACTTATTTCTGTACCACTAAATATTAAACCACTTTATTTTGCAGCAAAAGATCTCTATCTCTTTTCATTTTAAGAATGTTATGATTCTAAAAATTACAAGCATATCGGACTTTTAGCTTCCAACAAATTATATTGTCATATTCAATTGGTGCTACGTAATTTCTAATGATTTTGGTTGAAAATTTGAACATAAATCATTAAGGATATCAAATTAACCAGGTTGGTCGGCACCATAATGGTGACTCTTGATTTAACCAATCCAAGTTGATGTTAAATTAACATTGAAAGGGGAACAGCAAGTGCTTCCCGTCAGAAGGAAGACTAGGAAACAAAACATGTGACACAGGAACAACTTTGTTTCTGTCTGTTTGGAAGCAAATATACTCAAAGCAATGTCTCACTTCACTTTAATAACATTGCTTTTGGATTTTATAATTGAGAAAAGGCAAGCATGTTCTAAATGTGCCTAATGCTTGAATGTAATGATCGATATGCATTAGGGTTCATGGCGTTCACATGAGCACCTCGTTGCTTTGTCTTTTCTCCTACCATAAACTATTTCCTCACTAGTTAGGTGTAGATTCTCGATCTTTGACTATCGAGGAAGTTTGCATTCTCGATGAAGGATACAATGAGGCAACGAGGCTTGAGAGGTAAGGAACAGAGTTGCTTTTGCTTTTGTTAAACTTAATTTCAATACATGTTGATCACCTGAACAACTAAGCATTCAAGTCATTCTCGATTAATTTAGACACTTGACCTTTTATGATTTTTTGGTCGCTTTCATGTCTGCTGGACCTGCGTTCCTTGAAAGTATGGCTAGAAAATTTACATCTTTTAATTTGCTAATTTATCGGTTTATGCCCTATAGTTAATTAATCGGTTATACGTCAGAGACATAATTATTTAAAGACATGTTTTATTATATATATTTTAGATTTATATGATAAAGTCTATAGTATAATTATACATTATAATTAAAATTATGATAAAATCATAATTATGAGATTTATATTATATTATGTATTATCTCTAACTTGTTCCCAGTTATTATTATATTAAGATTAGATATTAATACAACATAAAAAAGCTAGCGCACATTATATATTTTCTTTATATAAAAAAGTAAACTATTCTTATAGACGAAACAGTACAAATGCTTTAAACAAACAGCAAAAAATTAAATAAATAAAGAGATATGCTCTTCTTTCTCTCTACATTGAAGCTCTGTTTCTAAGCTTCTTGTAATTTCATCATAAGGGCTCTTTGGTAATTCCCCTTCTCTTCAGTCAAATTCTTACCCAAGTTCCTCCTGCATACCTCTTCTTTCCTTTTATGAAAATCTATTCTTTCCTTTTTCCTGTTAACAAAAGCCATTGTTGACTGATTCCACCGATGAATTTCCTCCATTACCCTCACCTAAGCCCTCTTTCACTACCATCTATGCCGAAACACAGCCCTCCCCCAAATCTAGATTCAACCCCAGCAGATTCAGTTGAATCTACAAACCTCCCCCAACACCTCAAAACCTCTACTTTCCTCCCCAAATACTACACTCCCCTTCTAATAACCCATGGAACAAAAGCTAGAAACAGGTTGTGGGTGAGCCGTCTGATATTACTCTTTAATATAACCCGCCCAAAGTTATTGATGGCAAGGCAGTTGTACATCTAGAAATTGATGCATCCGGACATTGAGACTCTACGAATTAGTGCTATAATACGAGAATTCTCCCTAGTTGGTTTCTTCATTAAAAGACGTCCTACTTTTCCTATCATTCATGTGGGAAAATAGTCATTGGAAGAATAGGGGACTCACCGATGTTCTTTTTCTTAAAGACAATTTGGCATTATTCAAATTTACCTCCCAAGATGAAGCAAGCAGGATACTAGAAGAAGGTCTATAGCATGTAGCTTAGCTATCCCTATTCCTACAAAAACGGCAGCCAGGTATAAAACTTGAAAACATTAAGGTGCATAACTTTCTACCGTGGATCAATTTACATAGTATCTTACTAGAGTACTGGACTACCCAAGGTTTTAGTTCTTTGGCTAGTTTCATTGGTAGACCTCTATGTATGGATAAAACTATTTTCAAGAGGAAGAGGGTTGGCTATGCATGGATTTGTGTCAGTGTGGATAGATCCAAGGAGCTATCGGACTGCATTCCCATTATGCGGATGGGTATTAACACTATCCTACAAGAAGACATGATATATGTCTCTTATAGTTGGAAACTCTCAGTTATTATGCAAGGAAAGGTGTGGAAACCAACTGGAAAGGTTTTCTCTAAAGCCAATTATGCGGAACTAATGGGCCTTGAAGATGGTCCTACTTGCCTAAATGTACCTTAGCTAGAACTAGATGACACCGTATAAAGGGTGGGAGAAAAAATCATATTAAATCCATCCAATATAATGAGAACAAAATATGGTCATGCGGTGGATGCACAATTTGAGGTTCAGAAGGAAGCAAAGGTTTAGGAATAGATACAAGCGGTGATAAGGTGAGTGAGCTACAAAATGAGGCAATTCTAGCTAATGTTAACTACTATGGGGGTAAATTAGATTCTTTACTTGATGAGGGTGTAACTTTTTACACCAATTCCTTCAAGGGAAAGGTGACGGAAGGAAGTAAGATTAAAAATTTACAAACAGTGACTAGTCCAAGAAGTAAGAGGAATGGAAGGAGGAGAGGGGCCAAAGGTACAAATATATCGTTATGTCAGTCCTAATATGGAATGTTTGAGGTATAACCTGCCCAAAAAAAGCTTAATGTTTTGAGGGATTTTGTTGGGATGATTAAGCCTCTTATTTTAGTTATGCTTAAAACTCAAATTAGGTATGAGAATATGAACAAGGTAAATATTTTTAACTCTTATTGGTCCTTCTTATCCAACCATCAATATCATCACTATGGCAGAATAATTATTGGGTTTAATATTAATTTTGTCAAAAAGGAGGAGGTTCTTTCTAATGATCAGCTGATACATCTTAAAATCCACTTCATCTTGGAAGGAACTATTATCTACTCTTTCTTTGTTTATGGTTTCAATACTGCATTTCAAAGAAGCTCTCTTTGGACCTCTCTAAAAGGCATTTAAAACACCATATCTGGCCCTTGGATGATTGCAGGTGATTTTAACACTACTGTTTTCAGAACTGAAGCAGAAGGGAATTGTAGCCTGAGGAGATACAATGAAGATCTAAAAATTTATATCGAACATATGGAGGTAATTGATCTTAAAATGGAAGGTCATTTTTCTACTTGGTTTAATAAACAAAGGGATTCTTTGATGATTTGAAAAAAATTGGATAGGGCTCTTATCAATAGAGAATGGCTACTCCAATTTACTAATATTAAGGCTCTATTCATGGGTCTTCTCTTCTCTAATCACTCTCCCGGTCTAGTTGAGGGACTCTACCGAAAGTCCTCCACCCCACATCCCTTTAGACTTAATAACTATCTTGTTAAAGTGGATGGATTTGATGATGCAATTATGAGGGGATTATCAGTTAAGGTTTTAGGTTTCAGGCAATTCATATGCTGCCAAAAACTTAAAGCAATTAAAGCAGAGTTGGAGACATTGAAAGTTTCTCATTCCTCTAGCACTCAACTTGTTATTAATATTGCTAAGGAAAGAGTAGTTGCTACTTAAAGTTTACTCTCTCATAATCCTAATGATTTGAATCTTCTTTCGAAGGAAAAGCTAGAACTTGACCTCTATTTAAGAGCAGTCTAAGATCACTTTTCGCTCATTCATTAAAGGGCTTAGATTAACTAGATCAAGGAAGGGGATAGAGTTTCTAAATTCTTTTTCAATTCCCTATATGATAGAAGGAATGTCAATAAAATATGCTCGATAATCAGTACATAAGGAAGAAGCTTTAATGATCAATCAAGCTTTATGGAGGAAGCTGTAAATTCTATAGATGTCTTGTAGGTTCGGATAAGGATTCTGATTCCTTTCTAGACCCCATTAAGATTTTTATCATTAACAAAGTCACACCTGAAGCTATTATGAAATTGGTGGAAGATATTACAGATGATGAGATCAATTCTATGATATTAGCTAAGAATGAGATGAAAGCTCCTGGACCGGACGAGTTCAATGGGTTTTTCTTCTAAAAGACATGATCCTTTATAAGACCCATGGTTAGAGAGGTTATTCATGAATTTTTTGCTAATGGAGTGGTCCTAAAGGAGTTTAATAAATCTTTTCTCTGTTTAATCCCCAAAACTCCTAGCCCCTTTACTTTTAGCGATTTCAGGCCGATTGCATGCACCAATTTTCTCTACAAAATCATTACTAAAATCCTTAACTACCGACTGAAGGGAGTACTCAACCTCATTACTAGTGAGAATCAGAATACTTTTATGAAAAATAGAGATATTAGAGACAACATTCATAGGAACTTCTTAGAGGATAAACGAGAAGGAACTCATTCCTTAACTGTGTTGTCAAAATAGATTTCAACAAAGCTTTCAATTGCATCAGTTGACCCTTCCTATTCAGAGTTCTTAAGGAATTCAATTTTCTAGATCCTTTTATTAATTGGATTAAGACTTGTGTTACAGCTACAATCTACAGTATGCTTATTAATGTCTCGCCTTCCAGAATTTTCAAAGAGAAGAGAGGAGTCAAACAAGGGGATCCCTTTTTCCCATACTTATTTAAAGTGCGCTCGCTAATGATCAAGGCCAAATTCTCTCACAATCATAAATTCAAGTTTCACTCGAAGTGCATGAAACTATCACTCACTTATTTCTGTTTTGCAAATGTCCTTATTCTCTCCTCTAAAGCTCATCCAGATTCGGTGAAACTACTAATGGACACTCTCAAAGAATTCTCCAGGATGTCAGGTCTTAAAGTGAATTTCCACAAAAGTCACTTTGTTCTCTCTACTTCGACAGACTCTCTTCAAGGCACTATTTCCTCTCTAACTAGTATGGATAGGAAAAATCTTCATCTACAGTAACTAGGTCTTCCTATTTCCACAAAAAGACTATCCTTCAATGATTGTCTTCCCCTTATTGAAAAAATTCAAAGGCGACTGAGCAAATGGACAAACAAATTTTTGTTTTATAGTGGTATGGTTCAACTTATTAAATCTGTTCTATGTTACCTTCATCTTTGTTGGAGTACTCACTTTCCCTTGTCAAAAAGCTAGTCAAAACTGTGGAGAAGATGACGATTTTTTATGAGGGAAAGCAAATAGGGGTTCTGGGGTTTCTAAGGTTAAATGGGATGATTTGGGTAAATCAAAAGTGAAGAGTGTGCTAGGGATCATCTCTATAAGAGTTGTAAATAATATCTTTCTGATCAAAAGGCTTTGGAGAATCATCCAGGATAAGCATTCATTATGAATGAAATGGCACCATAGCTACTTTTTGAAAGGAACAACATATAGTCCCTTCCTATAAGGCCATCTCATTCCTGGTTCCTTAATCAGATCTTAAGAAAAAGGGAAGAAGTAACAAATGATGTCTTCTGTAAAATTGGAAATGGCCAAACTGTTTTCATATGGCATTATAATTAGACGGGCTATGGTCCCCTTTCCTTTAACCCCATTGCTGTTTCTGTTTTTCATATCGTGACCACAAAGCTAAGGTAACTAGTCTTATAAATCATAATGAATGGAGATAATTTCCTGATTCAATCAGTCATCTGAGACGTCCATACCCTCCTGATCCTAACTTACAGGATTGTTTTCTATGGAAAGAATCTTTTATTGAAACTTTTTCTTACAAACTCTACAGGAAATGACTCTATCACTTTGATCAAGATGATCCTTAGGCCGAAGTTATCTAGTGTAATATTCTCAGGCTAAGTTCTGCTTTCCTACTATGGTTGGTGCTAAGGAACAGGATAACAACAATGGACAGACTCCAATTTATCCAAAATTTGGACCAAAATTGTTGTATGTGTAGAAGAGGTATTGAAACTAGGGACGACCTATTCTTCTTATGCACTTTTTCCAATTTAATCTGGAACAGGGTCAAAAATTGCCTTTCTTGGCATGGGACATCAAATTCACTCATCAAGGTTGCCAAGATTCTAGCAGAAGTGCAAGCTTCCTCTCCAGTTTTGAAGAAGAAGGTTCTATCTCTTGTCGTATCTACCCAAGAGATATAGAAAGAAAGAAATTAGCGAAAATTTCAAAACTAGGAATGTTCAGTTGATTTAGTGCTACAAACTATCATGCAGAAAGAGAGAGAACAATATACTTGCTGGGAAATGGATCAAAACTACTAGAGAAGGATTGAAAGTCATATCTTACTTGAGGAAGTCAGATATTGCAAGTGGTAAGGAGAGCCAGTAGCGTACCCACGGTTCAAGATCTCCACCTTCACTGTAAGTATAAGGGAAGATAAGTAATATAATCATCTTTGGATGAAGTTTCAAAACGATGATAGTGAAGATCCTTATCGGATGGTTGCGATTTGTATTGCGGATTGATAGAAGCACCAACCCTAATTTGGAACATTTCAGGAAGCTCAGAGGATGGGGTGGATTTGATAACTAATTTGGAATGAGTTAATAATGTATGTCATTTTTGTGCGATGCTTAGTCAATATATTTAAATGGGGTCCTATTGTCACTTGCTTTTATGTAGTATCTCTACCGTGCTTCTTAACTACTAGAGAGCTCTTCCTCCCGTGGCTCTATACTCTACTATACTTTATTCATTAATTTATTTTTAATTTCTAAAAAATAATGAAAAAGCCAATTTGCTCCCTAATGTTTAATAAAAAGTCTAAAATGACTCCTATCACTATCTTTAGTATTAGTTTACCTCCAATGATATCAAAATAGAGCAATTTACCTAAAAATTGTTCATTCTATTTAATAAACGTTAAGTTACTGTTAAATTGGGTCACCAAGACATACAAGATAAAGTTAGCTGTCAACATATAAATATTAATTTTTTATTTTTAAATTAATTAATTATTTTTAATTATTTTCAGAGATTAAAACCCCTATCTTCTTTTTCTTTGATCCAAGCAAATTAATTATGTACTCGTATGGTTCCTTATGTGTTATGAAACTACAGGCCTTGAAAATTGCCTGCCAGAAATTAAACAGGTGTATGAACAATCTTCCAGTCTTCTATATAGTAATTTCGTGAGAGATGATGGCCAAATGATCAAAGGCCATTCTCTTTTATCTTTTTCAGAGACCATACTCTTCCGCACATGGATAAAGCTTGTTTGAAAGACTCAAACCCAAAGAGCTTAGAGAAAAGAGATAGAAAATTTGTACACAAAGTTTTTTCTTAACAAAAATGTTATTCACCACTCCAAAAATCTCAGAGACAAACAGAAAACAGACCAGAATAGTGATACAACGCAAAGACACAAGCTTTTAGTGTCGTTTCCCCTCTAGGCCCTTCCTCCTCCTCTTGATCCGAAGAAACTTCATCATTTCCTTTCCTTTTGCGATGTTTCTTTTAGTGAAACTTAGGACAATTAGCTCACATGGGGGAATGATAATAGGAATATGAATAAATATAGTGAGGAATGAGAATGGATATAATTATGATGGTTAATTAAGAGGAATGAATGATTACCATTAATTACTATTGATAGTAGTTGATTTATTAAAAATATTGAGAAATAAAAATTTGTTATATTTTAATTAATTGCATTATAATTAACTAATTATATTTTAATTAATCAATTAATTATATTTTAATTAATCAATTAATTATGTTTTAATTAATCAATTAACTATATTTTAATTAGCCAATTAATTATATTTTAATTAATCAATCAATTAATTATATTTTAATTAAATATATTTAATTAAAAAATTTTACAAATAAAATATATGTGTCACAAGTGTGACACTTATTATCATATGTGTTTCTGTCACACCCGTGACACGTAAGGAATGAAAGTCATTCCTCTCAGATGTGGGGGGTATCGAATAATACTGAAAATTGAGATATCAAAAAACATGTGCATTCAATCATAATAAATAACTAACCATTGTTTTTTTTACATACCATCGATTCATTCCCAATCTCTTTAACCAAGCATCCCTCATAACAAAGGCTAAAGCTTTAGCCAAAATATTGGAGCTATGAAGGTGCACTGCAACAACGTCAGCAACTATAATCGAAGAAGCCCATTTGTTGTTGTGTCACATAAAAAGCTAAGGAGGCTACACCACATCTTTAGCTAGGATTTGGGGCTCCCTTTCTAATCAGATGCTAATGTCTCGATAGAGGAAAGCTCCGATTGATTTAGGTTTATCGCATAAATTAATAATGTTTGAAGGTTAGAGCATGGCTAGTTGTTTTAAACCTCAAAAATTATTTTTCGTCAGGAATACTATTAATTTTCAAATGTCCTCCACCCACAATAACTTGAATTAGGTTTTAGAAAATTGCTTGAATCAGAGGAGATAGACAGAGCACTAAGATTTTAGGGAAAATAGATGAAACTTAAAGGAAATCAGATGCAATCAAGGTTAGAAGAAATTAGGTTATAAGTTTTTGAGTTTTAATTTTTAGAAATTAATTAATTTAAAAATTAAAATTAAAATTTATATACATGTCAATCTCCAACATGACAGAGCTTATTTGGCATGTCCAAGTGGTTCAACTTAATAGGGCATAATATTTATTTGACATAATGAGCATTTTTAGGATAGATTGCTCATTTTGAGAATCTTAGGGGGTAAATTGACTCCATATGAGAAATCTATTTGAAACATTACTTGTATATTTATTAAAATTCTCATTTTGATGATTATATAAATGATCATTTGGCTTGAGATTTTCAAAGTATCTCGTATATAGATTGCATTATTTTGATACTACTCATGATCTATTATTATTAATAATAGCTTAATTAGCAGTTATTGGATATTCAAAAGTAGTTGACTGATCAATATAAGATTTACCACCCTAAAGCAATTAGGAAAAATATTATGTTATTCTCTATTAGTATTGATTTAACAAATCCTTGGAAAAAATAGAATGATACTTTATAAAATAGTTGACAAATATCATTAATAGAATGAATTACTAATAGTGGAGAACTCACATGATTGGACTCAAATAGAGTAGACAATAATTATATATTTTATGTCTAATAAGAATATATTATATGATAAAAGGATTGAATTATACGAAAAAATCATACACAGAAAGATTAGTCAAAATTACTTTGACATTCCTAAATATTTGGCTAGTCATAATATATTGCTAAATGCCGACTTTGATTTATGAATATAAATTATTTAATTAGATAATCAAAAAAATTAAAGTTATTTAATTTATCTAATCCTAAATATAATCTAGGGTAATAATTTATATTCATTGTCAACATATTTGAGAACATAATAGTCACACACAAAGAACGTTTTGAAGGGAGAAAATATATTTTAATCAAATTAGACTTGATTATATTTTATAATCAAGTATTGAGTTATTTAATAAATAAGGTACAAAGTATTGGATCTTATTTTGGGCAATATTGGTATTTATTAGAATCAGTTGTAATTCAAATTAAAGTTTTATCTGAAATTAAATTTTTTATTTCAATTAAATTACAAAAATATCAAGATGTTATAAATAGGCTTAGGTTTCAAGGGAGTTAACACTTCTTGCCTAGCCCTTTATGCAATAGCTATAAAGTTTGCTTAACTCATTATGTGGATTTCGTTAGAGGTTAGATACTTGTATGGCTATAGCGCTTAAGATAAGCTATTTTTAGAAATGGTTCGACGAAAATGGTAATAAAATGACCAATCTTTAAAATAAGGTGCAAATTAAGATTTATACCTTATTATGTTTTATCTGTTAATTATTTTATAATAGTCTTATTCTTCCTTAATCTTATTTAATCTTATTACATATCTTGATTTTCCAACATAATCTTATTCTTCTTTAATATGCTTTTCTTAGTCACTTTTCCACTATACAAAGTGCCTCTTTGTTGTACATTTGAAGTGCTTATGGTTTAATTTCAGTTTAAAACTCAATCAAGTTTGGGTTATGTAATCTGAGCTTGATTTAAATAATTAGGTAGTTTAAAGTTCAGTCACATTTTGAAGCCAAACAATGTTGTTTTGGACTTTAGCCTAACCAACTTTGAGCATGATCATAAGAATCAGTTGTGATTCTATCTTACTTTATATATTTCTTATATAATATCTTTTAATTTAAAAATAAGAATATAAATCCAACTATATGATTAATTTATTATATATAGATCTATGTATTTTGCATATATATCTATGAAAGAAATAATTATCTTGTATATTTACTATTTGGTATTATAATTTTGGGCTCAAATTCTTCTTTCTCTTTAAAATTTTAGTCACCTTTTCTCTTTTTAAAACCCTAGTAATTTTTTCTCTTAAGAAAAATTTATCCACTTTCTTTCCTAAAACTACTAGCCGCATTATAATTTGTATATTCAATATTGAGATAGTAAGAAAATATCTACTATGACCTTTTAAGATACTTCTGCTTCCATTCATATTAAATTAGACGATGCTAACAATCAACTCTAATATAAGATTTTAGACATACTTATTATTAAAAGAAAAAAATGGTTATATCAACAAAAAAGTTTACATCCTTATAAGATAATCTAGGCTATTATAAATGGAACGCTCAGGAAATGAAAATGTATTGGTTAAATCTTGTCTTGTAAATTTAATAAACAATAATCCAATGTCACACTTTGTGCAGTATAAAATATCAAAGGAACTCTAAGAAGCTATAAAAAGAAGTTACCTTGATGTATTTGATTCTTCTAAATCTATGAACTAATGAAAAAGTGTTCTTAATTATATCAATATGGTTGACCTCTAATAAAATATTACAATGAGTTAAACACAATTTTTTTGGAGCTTGATTATAAAAGTTCAAATGGTATAACTTATGCCAATGATATTAAAAAATATAACATAAAAGACAAGGTCTATATCTTTCTTTCTGGTCTCGATCATAATTTTGATTAAGTTAGTAGCCATGTTCTAGCTACTTCTCCTTTACTGAGATTAGAAGGAGCCTATCCATTTTCAAGCTCAAAGGTATATTATATCGTTTAGTAATTAGATCGGCCATGCTCTATAGGATAGAGTGTTGGTCTATCAAACATGTGAGAGTGTTAGTTTATCAAACATATGCATAGTTATAAGCTAATGATGATGGAGATGAGGATGCTTCGTTAGATATGCAACCTTACTAGAAGAGATAACGTCGGAAATATAATAATAAGAGACAAAATAAATGTGACTAATATTAATGAAAATTTAAGAAACATCAGGCTTAGGTGGTTGTCAAGAGGAGATACGATGAAGCTCTAGTGAGAAGATACAAGAAGATTGTACTTAGAGACTGTAAGAGAAAAAAAGAAGGCCTAAGAAGAACTGAGGAGAGGTAATCAAGAATGATAAGACTCTCCTAAAACTTACCCAAGACATGACACTCAATAGAAAATTTAAAATACTAAGATATGGATAACTGATATCACATAGAGAGGTCCTTCTCCTTCTTATAAGTTTTTTAAACATCTTCCTTCGAGTTTTATGTCTTATATTTAACCTAAACATTTAACATGTAATACTTATCTCTTAGTTAACTTAGTGTAAATATTTTCTTACTTAACCTAAACATTTTCTTGTAATAATTTATTTATTCACTTGTCTTTTTTCTTGTTTAAGTATTTATTTACTTTTTTTAGCTTTTATTTTTATTCAATACCTTATTCTATACTTATTGTATTATTTATTTACTACTTATTTTATATTATTTTTTACTTGTATTTGTATTATTATTATTTTTTCATTTCGGTTTATCTAAAACAACCTCTCTATTAATTAAGAGTAAGGCTGGATACTATTAAACTTTCCCAGACCCTACATATCGACAGAACTTTCACTAGGTGGTTGTTATTTTTGTTGCAAAAAAAGACCACTCCTTAGTTCATTTAGAAGTATAACAAGTAGTGACAATAGAAGCAAATATTCCGTTAAAGGATTCAACTCTAGTTGTCTAAAAAAGCAGTCATATTTTAGCTCTTCAAGATTCTACAACTCCTCAATCTCAATTTTGCATCCACTATTATAAAAATTCACATAAATTAAATGTTTGTTGAAAGAAGCATAGATATCTAAAATGGCATAAACTTAAGCAAATCAAATAAAAAATAAAAAAATCAAAATGTTATTACCGCAACTTCTACTTCTCATGTATCTCGGTTACCTTCTTCAGAAGGTAATTTTAGTTTATCTATTACTTCTATATATTATGATGTTTAGGTTATTAATTCAGGGGCAACTAATCATAAGATTAGTAACTCTTCTATCATTGGTTCCCTAACATTTAACTAGTTACGTTCCTACAAGTCACTGATGGTAAATCTATATCAATCATAAGAGTTAGAAATTTTTATCTTTTTCCAACATTTTCTATGTCCCCTACTTTACTTGCACCTACACTTTCAAACAAGTTCCCCTCCATCAGTAAAATAACAAAGGCTCTTAATTGTTATATTGTTTTTACTCTATTTAGTATGTTTTCAGGAACAATTTTCATGAAGATGACGATTAGAATTGGTAAGGAAAAGTATAATCTATATTATTTTAAGGATAATTGAGGCATAAAGCTCTTATTTATGGCTTTTAAATAAAGAGAGGTACATCTGATAGAGAGAGGATTATTCTTTAGTGTTATCAATTAAGACCTCTACCTTTCTCTTATTTAGAACATTTGAATTGTAAATTGTTTTATATTAAGTTTATTTCTAGTTTAAGATGTGAACAATGCATTTATGCCAAAAACCATTATGTTCCTTTAAAAGTTAATTTTAATAGAAGTACAATTCCTTGTTCCTATATTTTATAATGATTTATGAGGTCCATTATCTACCCCTTCTACTTCACGACATAAATATTTTGTATTTTTTATTAGACTGTATTATAGTTAGTTAGGTATACTTAATGAAATCCAAATGCGATGTTTCACTTGTTATTCTTTAGTTCTATAACATCATTCTCACTTAAGTTAACCCTAAAATAGAAAATTTCATTTTGATAATGATCATGAGTTTGCAAATTATACTTTTAATGATTTTATACAGAAAACTTTATGTTTACACACCCAACATAATAGCATATTAGAACATAAGAATCATCGCATCTTTGGATTGGCTCCACCCTTATGTTTTATAATTTAATCTTTAATAAGTTTTTGGACTGAAATTGTTATAACTATTGTTTTTCTTATTTCGAATGCTTTTTAGGGTTCTTAATTTTAAATCTCTTTGAGGATGCTATCTATATTTTTCATTCCATTTCTTCTTTTCTAAATATTTTTCCTAATTTTTTTGTTTTATATGTTATGTTTATGTTCATTCCCTTGACTATTTCAATTCATAAAAGGAATACAACTGATTTTCATCCTTGGAAAATGGTAGGATTACCAACTAAAGAAAGAAACCGATTGTAAATGGATATTCACTGTCAAATATAAGTTAAATAGAGAAGAGAACTGGTACAAGAGCGCCTTCTCTGTCTCAAACTTTTTCTTTGGCTTCTCTTTACCTACTTTCCCCTTTCTTTCCTCTTTGTTTACCTTTTTTAGTTTCTTCCTTTTCCCACCTTTAGCTTTCTGCAGTTCCTAGCTTTTCTTTTTGTCATTTTTACTGGGGTCCTCCCCTGATGGAAGGCCTCCATTTGGCCTCCATGACCTCCCTAGAGAGACGGGAAACATATGTGGCATAGGATGAATTCTCTGTTCTAACTCGTGAACTGCTCATCCAAAATCCATATGGATTAAGTGATACCAACTCTGTTGAGACCTCCCCCATTAGAGCATGGAAAAGCAAGTTATACATACCTCTTAAAAAAGTATCTGTGAAGTATTAATATAAGGTCATGTCTGATGGAGTTGTTAGTCCTCCTATGGAGTTATTACAAGTTGGAGCAAAGGTATGGTCCTATGCACTTATTGTTTTTTTTGGAATAAATGTGACACGACCCGCCTTTTGGACCGTGTTGGCACTAGGGAATGGGTAGGTTTAATGCCACCAAAACCCGTAGTAAGCCTATTTTTTTATATTCTACTGAAAATCCAACATGACCCATTCGTTTGTCTGATTAATCCTTATACTGCTTAATAGTTATGAAAGAAGTAAGGATCCAAATCTGCAATTCTCACATACATTATCTACTTATAATCTGCCAATCTATGATCATCTCATATTATCAACTGACATCATTCTCAATAACATAGCATATCCATACATGTATCCTGTACATATGATTATGACAAACCATGGAGCAGCTATAAGCATCTGTAATGTACATCATGCCAAAAAATTTACTTGTTTGTTTATCCAAGCGAGTCTCAAAAGGCTTGGATTTCTCTCTCGTATGATATGCTAATCCCCTGAAATGATGATAGTGAGAGGTGAGTCTACAACACGACTCAGTGAGATATAAACATGCTACCATGC
>JAOSBK010000006.1:3301378-3318103 GCA_027568895.1 Erythroxylum shatona | reverse complement strand
GAACAAGTCACACTGCTGCCCATACTGCCCAAAGTTTCCAAGAAAATTACACAGTCCACTGCCACAAGTAATTAACGCAGACTGCAGAAAATCAACACCAAAAAAATGATTGCGCAGCCCAGCAAAATTTATTTCAGAGACATATAAAGCCTCCACTAAATCAACGATTCATGCACACATCAAAGCCACTCAAATCAATCACCAAATAATACAATACTTGGCTTCTCAAAATCACATATGCGCAGCCTCCAAAAACCGTGAATAGTCCTCCACCAAAGACCCCCATAAATCAATTTTCTATTAACCTAACACTTGGCTCCGCCAATAGAACTTGCACAGCTGGAAAATTCTTATCTTTGTACACGTGACCTCACTTTAAACAAAGTCACAAGCTGTCGTTAATTAATTTGCCGCAACCCTCTAGGTTTTTCTTATGATGTGTAGTAGTAGACTCCTTTACTTAATCAAATAAGTAGGCAATTGTTGTATAACGTGAACTCGCCAAAAAATGTCCATCTTGTCCACGCAGATATATAAGTCCAATATCCAAAACACAATATCGCATTAACTATTTGGACTTTTAATAAAACACAATCTTCACCTCTTATATGTCCAATTTAAAATGCCAAAACTAAATAAGATATATATAAAATATATCCTAACAATAACATAAATGAAATTAAGAAACTTAAAACTAAAGAATTTGAAACAAAGGATTTAAGCTTCTCAAATGCTTGAAATTTTTCGGTCAAAACAAAAATTATTTATCTCAGAAAGGAATTATATACTTTAGATCTCTTAACTGGAATCAGTATTCTACTTTGTTCTCCGATATCTTAATTAATGTTGTGATATCTTAAGTAAATTTTGATTTTGTAAGTAATAGAATGAATAGGAAATCCATTTTTAAATCAGGCCCCAACTCGAAGAAAAGAGTTAGCACGAATGACTACTTTGAAATGAACTCCCGAGTCCAAAACACAAGGGTTTTAAGTAGGTTATGTTGACTCTCATGCGAGTTTTTCAGGTGCTTGCCAACTTTTGCATTTGGAAGTCCCTTGTAAATATGTATTGCTGTTCTTTCTCTTCGATCATAGTTACCGCTTCTGTCCAATTTCTCTCTTTCCCGTCTCGCCAACTTACCATTTATTTTGCTAGCTATAAGCACTTAAAGATCAATGGTTTCTGTTTGTTCGTATCCATTACTTTCTTGAAATTGGGTTTCGTCAGAAGATTTTGTTTATATCTGCTGTGCTGCATGAGTGGATGATAGTACGTACAACCATGGGTTTGAGCTTGGCCGATATTTTCTGATATGATGACGGAGCCATTAAAGTTCGCCGAACGACTTGTATGACAAGGTGGGGTCATATAGACCAAATGGACCACCTAGGACACAGAATTGAGGTTCAACAGAAGCAACTTCGGTGCATGGTTGGCCACAGGAAGAGAGTCCAGGACATGGACATCTGGATCAAACAGATTCACGTCAATTTCAGCGCCAGTTAATGCTACATAACAATCACATTTCAGAATTGAAATCATATCCACCACGAATTGGTCAGAATAGTGCTCTGAGTGGTAGTGTACACAACCACCACATGTTACTTCATTTCGATCCAGAAAGCTCATGCAGTATATTTATCATGGTAAGGATTGAAGGAACAAAGACAGATATTAATATATTATTAAAATAGTCAATCATTGTCGGCCAAATTGATTGAATGTTCTCATTCTGAATAAGACTTGCAGCTACTACTTCTGGTATTTGTATGTTTCGTGAACATGGCACCGCAAAGAACTTGATCGGCCCATTAGCAAAATAGAGGCCTTCATTGCTTCAGCTAAGGAGAAAAGGTTTGTCCACTTCCTTGGTAAGGGTTAGCCAACTGCTTGCTTTATAGTTTTGCTGCAACATGTAGACACTGTATCTACTTTATTTCCGCATGGTGAATCATGTTTGTACACTGCACAACAGGACAGAACTTGACCAAGATTGGCGTCTTATAACTTGAGAATTCTGGAAATAAACCAACTATAATGGGCTTCAGGAATTCTTGGATGGACCTAAAGTGTCATCGATGTAGAAGGGATTGTTCTCCGTCATAGCCCAAGTGCCAATTTTCAGGTTCCCCAAGAGTAATGGCCTGGCTTTGTTAACTGTGGTCAAAACCCACCTTCAATTCTGACAAGAACGGTACATCACTGGCACGGCAGCTTGAAAAGAAATGGACTTGGGATAAAACTACGTGCCAAAACAAGCATGTACAGGCAATTCTAGTATGTTGCCTGAGAAGAACGGGACTTGTCTCAATTCGTTACGTAAAAATATACGTCTATTTCCTACAATCAATTACTTTGATTTAAAATTTCACTTTATTATAAATTGTATTGATTATTATAATTAGTTTAAAATTTTACTTTATTATAATTTGCATTGATTATTTTGTAGAATTAAATTGATCTTTATTTTTTAGAAATTAAAAGTCAAGAAAAAAAATTCGTAATTATTCTATTACGACCGGGATCGAATATTGACCCAATTTTTCAACACAAAGAAGTAGGGGCAACCCCCAAGCAAGGATTTCGGTTTCTGGAAGAGGATTTCGATTAATCCATAGAGTGCATCGGTGTGCCAGAATCTCACAATTCAGGATCTTACAAGTTACAAGTGCCATTGATGTTGAACGTTTTAGTGATGTTAGGTGCCGGAAGCGACTTTAGTATCACCAGTCATTTAATGTCAATAATGAAACTCTAGTTGCACAGCCTTCTCTTATCAAATTGTTGTTTTAAAATCAATCCGTTTCCTGTTTATTACGGAAGCTTCGTCCTTGCAGTTTCAGAGACAAGAATAAGTATCGATGAGGTGAAACGATGACAGCAGTGGCTCTATTTATTTATATGATTCTGTTTGCAGATCCCCTAGGATGACATAAAACTGTTTACTTGCTTTATACTGTTGGACATGGGAAGGGACTGGAAGGATGTGTGTACCAGGAAGCATGCACGTTGTGGCAGGTGTCTCTTAGCTTCTGAAAATAAAAGACCCCATTGATGGTAGGAGTACAAATAAGCTGTTGAATCCTATTTAAAATTGAAATTTAAACAATTTTTAGTATATAATAATTAATTTAAATTATATGGTATTATAATTAAATAATTTGAATCAATTAAATATTAATATGATTTTTAAAACAATTTCTTAAACATTAGTTAAAGATGTGATTTTCTCTTTTATGCTTAATAAAAGTCAAATAAATTCTTAACCTATTGTTACATCATATGTAAAATATAATAATAATTATTTTAATAAAATTAAGATGAAAATTAGATTTTTCTAAATTTTTTGTAAACATTAAAAAAAATAAATCACAGTTTTAACCTTGTAATTAGTTATGCAGAGACCAGTCACTGAACTGATTTGGATTATTCTCTTCTATTTCCTTCTCATTCTCCCTCCTGGTCACTGTGGAACTACTTGTCATTTTGAAGTAAAGATGCAGCCTGCAGGAGCATCCATTATAACTTATGAGGATGTAATTCCTGCTGAGAGATGATGTCGAACCAATCTGTTCTTCCCATCGTATGAAGGGCATGCATTAGGGTGTACTTTGGTTGATTATGTTGTTTAAGATAGTCAAACTCTTTTGCATTTTGGTTAAGACAAGGAACAGAAAGTTCGAAAAGAGACTTTGACTAAACACTAGTTCACTTCCCGAACCATATGTACCGGTGTCCTAGTAACAACACAAGTATATTATATCAAACTACAAATCTGAGCGTCTGTCTTTTCATTAAACTAGCAATCAATGTTTGTTAGATGTAGAAAACATGCTTTCTTATATAATTTTAATGCTAGATGATGGAAGTCAAACATTGCTCATTGTAGGCTGTTTTAGAGACGGTTGAGCATAACCAGAATAAGAACTGTTGGCTACCATAAGCTATGCATTGTTGGGATGGAAGATATCTTCTGGCAAATTTGAATTTATTACCATTGAAGAAGTTAGAAATTAAGAACAAAAATTGAAGCTACGAAGTCAGGGACGCAACTAACGCTTAAGACAGAAGATCGAATAAGTGAACCTGATGCACAAACGATGAGCCTGACATAAATGTCACAACAGGAGCTGATTTAAGAACCGAGATTTGTGCTTTCAGAAGATTGCTCTGGTTGCTTATTTTCAAGGTTGGGTTGAACTGGAGTTGACGCTGGTGTGGAGGTGTTAGACGTGCTGTGCCTTGGGGGTGGAGGGCTAATCCTTCCATCAATGCACGAAGAGCATTTCCTCTCAGCCCAACCCTCTACATCGTACCGTCCGTAGCTCATGATTCTCCTGCCTGAGCAAAGCCTTCCAATCATAATAGCAACTATGCATAAGACCATGATCACTACTAGTACAGCAATTGCTGGACCAACCGAGCTGTGGGTTGAGTGAAAATTGAAGGTTTGCTGTGTTACGGTCTCTGCTGGTGGTTGTTGGCTAACTGGCATTGACATTCTGGCCTTGAAATGGTTCGGGACGAAAGGATTTTAAGTTACTCTCGTGTAGGCTTTAAAACAATGAAGAAGCAACAGCCTTGATGAGAGCTTCAGGATTCTTTCTAGTAGTTTTGGGGCATCATGTGAAAAGGGTTCGAGTAAAATGACTTAACATGGTGGACGAAACCAGAGGCGATTGTTACTTGTCCCCACATGTGTTATTTTAACAATATGTCAGAAGAAGAACCTCCGGACGGTAAAAAGGACGACAAGAAAAGCAAAAGGTGAACAGAAGAATTGGGGAATCTAAAAGAACTGACTATTGTCTGTATTAAGCTCCAGAACCTCTCTGCCAGGGGAACACTTTTCAGAAAGTCTATTTGCTTTCTCAGGACTACTCTCTGCTTCTGTAAGATAGGCAAACAAACCTCGAACATATTATTAAGCAAACCTAGAACATATTATTTCAAAATTGAGTGACTTCCACCAACACCAGGAGTCTAGGCTGTAGGCTATACCTAATTACTGTCAACACCGTGCAACCAATCTAAAGGACCTTTTAATCTATGCCTTCATGTACAGAAACAAGGGAAAGTTAACCTATTGAAAGCATATTCACTGATGTTTATAGCTGTGCTTTAGATGGACTGATCATCTGAAGTTAAAGGAATAGTTTCTTTTTTTCTAGTACCAGCTCGCACTTAAGCCATATTGTAGGATACAATTCGATTCTGAAACTTCCCCTTAAATTAGAGCCTGTGACAAATAATAGTACATATGATGTCTGATTTTTCAGGTCATAAAAGTAAACTTCCCACTTCCCACATTCATGGCAGGCAGTTCCTGCTTAGAAAATTATGAGTGAACAAGTATTTGACCAACCCTTCAGATCGCCGGATACATATAGTTTGACAGCGACCATTTCAACTGCCATAACAGCTACACACGTTCACCGCCTTTAAATATATTAGATAGTTCGTTGCCATTCTTCCGGTTGATCTTCTATCTTCTTGACTGCTCCACCATGATTTTGCATGGTTTAGGATCTCCGGCTCTTTTCAAAAACAATAGATTCCATAAACAGCTGTTTGTTGTCAAACAGCCACAGAACCATACATCATCCATGAACCATAGGCGAAGAACTCATTTTACTGCTAAATGGCGCTGGAAGGCAGGGAAATGTGGACCGCTGGGTTCTGACCAAAATTCAGTAATGATGGACCTCTCTTAGCTCCAGAATGCCAGTTTCAACCCAGAATCAATCCATCAAACACTGGCAAATGCAAAGTTTCCCTTCCAATTAGAATAAATCTTTTCAGACACCACAATTTTCAATGTTATAGTGGCCATGAATAAACCATATGTTCATATGTCTAATTCCAATAACATGAGTAGACTCCTGAAGAAGATCATACAAATAATGCCAAAGAACATAGAAAGTGCAATTTCTTAAGCGATTACAATCAACATAGTGAATGTATACTTTCATATGTCATTTCTCATTCAAAATTAGGCAAGTAATAGCCATGCCATCAAAGACTCATCGATGCATATAGCTGATGGTCACCATATGTTACAAACATGTGCCACCTCCAATCAATGCCACACATTTTGCAAGAGAAGGCATTGGGGACAATTGAACAAATATCAAAAGAATAGCACTAGCAACCTTTGAGGACCTAAATATGATATAAATCTTATTTCATACCCAGTTGAAATAAATATGGATAGTTACCTAGTTAGCAGTTCTCTGCTTCTCTCCCTGGCCCCAATCAAATAGTTTGTGTTGTACACTTCCATGGCCCATACATTCATAGATGCCGTTTCCAGTTGCACAAGGTTCTCTTTATCCAGCTTCTTAACAACATTTGGATGCAGAGCACTAGCAACAACAGTCTGTCAATGAGATGTTAAAAAGTTCCAATTAGCTGGACTTTATAAAAACAGAAGAGGTTTGATTAGGTTTAATACACAGCTTATATCAATTGTGGGCTATTACACTGGAAATATAGGAAAATCTGTCAAATACGACCAAATGGTCAAAGGGTTCCATAAGTATAAAATAAGACTTGAATCATTTTATTCAGCCTAGACATATCATAAAACACTGGGAATTTGTGTCTCAATTTCTTTAAATTTTCTCACCCAAACTGAGCCAAAGCAAGCATTTAAAATTATAAACTTCAAGAGACTCTCATCTGAGCTGCTGAGTGCATTTTCTGGATTGACAGAAATAGAGAGATCTTGATTACAAGAATCAGCTACCAATCCATAGTTTCTCACAGTAATTCTATCATGCTTCTTTAAAATTGTTTCCAGATGATGCTTGTTGGACCTCGAAGACCCATGCATCAATACACATCCACAGCTATGAAGAGCTTCCACCGGAAGTTCTTCATCCAGCCTTAGCAAAATTGCTGCTCTTTCAGCATCAGCCCAGCAAAAACATGAAGATGATCCATCATCTACACATGCAAATGAGATATAGTATAAAACATAACATCGGAATCAAAATCTTAAAGCCGGCAAGGCCACTGTACACCAAGTCTCTTGCAACTGTAAGTAAAGGTAGTGGCTTCTTAGCTACCATTTGCTTATTTCCATACGATTATCAAGAAAGCTGTCTACGCTCTCACTTCATCTTTTACAATCAGCCACATATGTAGCAACAAGATTTTGCAGGTAAGTCAAGAAACAACTGCAGATCTATTTGTTACTTGAACTTAACATTGATTAATGCCACAGCAACCCCAAGTTTTATTTTTAAAATCTCGGTATAAATATTACCCTTAATGATGCTCACAAATACTGCACATTTTTACACCCATTTATAACAACTTACCTAACACAAACCCCGCAAGTGGTATGTTAATACAATGTGAACTGGAGTGCACTTTTGAATGTATCCCATCATATTTCTTGTACTCCAAAACCAAGATTTGTACAGTGACTATCTGTCAAACACGGAGGCAAATCATAACTGAAATTCCACATCTCATAAATTGTTTCGTCATGAAGAATATTTATGAAGGAGAAGCATAAATTTATGAATTAACCCTAGACAAAATGCAAATATCATTATTACACTTACCCTGCAACTAATCTGCATAGGCTTGGAGCTTTTGCACCAAATTAACTCATAGATTGAGCCGGAACAAACTTTGTCCAAAGATCCAGCAGTTGATGTATGAAAATCAGACCGGAAATTAGACATATCATGGTTTGGCTCATGGAGAACTCTTGTGCAATTTAGTACAATAAAAGACGTAGGTGTCAGCATCAATCGATTACCCTGCCTGGAAAATTAATACATATTTAGCCATGAAAAAATGCAGATCTCAGCACCAATAGCCAAACTCAAACATAGAAAAGTTGATAGCAAGGCTGTGATATAAAGCCAAAATACTATAGCAGATGTCCTCACATAAACAACAGAATGATAACTATGAATTTCCGAGAACTCAACTCACTAATAGTTTGCTTATCCACCCTTTTCATCCATTAGCCAATCTAAATAACACCATAAATTCAGAGTTCTCCAGAATGTTCTGGCTTTACTGATTCTGCCCAACGTCACTCACTCTAGTGGAAGTTTCTTGATAAAACTCTTCCAAATTCAGTATAAAACTCTTCCAAATTCAGGATAACTTTAAACGGTAACTTCAGTGCAATGATGGCACTGGCTTCTTTTAAGAGCCAGTGAGACTTCTAATTTTTCTAATCTCAATAGAAGAGTTGAGGCATTGTCATTAAATTGGCAAGAGAATGCAGAACAAAGTGAAAATTAGAATTCATGTGAAAGCTCAACAAGGCGTTTATGTGCAGCATACCCTAACTTAAGGATCCGATGAAATGTTGCTTTAACACCAGGTCCAAATCCAACAGGGCACTCATATTTGCCTCTGAAACCAAAAATATTGACCTAGAAGATACTAATTAGCATTAGGGATAATGCAAAATACGTCATTTCCTGACTAAAGGGAGAGTAAGAAATAATCTACTAGAAATTTACCATTTTATTGTCCACAAAGACATGTATACAAACACTGACTGATATTTTCAATCTCTTTGCAAAAAAGTCACCAGGCCCTCCACAACTTAAATGACTACTGGATGAGCTGTCGTCAAAAGCATGAACTCCAATCACATCTCCAAACACAGATATTAGACTTCCTTCAGGAAAAAGACAGCTGGAGATGGAAGATCCAGATAACGGACCAGAAAGAGGCATTGTGGAAGGAAGATCATTAGCATTCTCTTCTGATGCTTGAGCAAACTTAGCTTCATTAAGCTTTATTTCCAATAAACCTAGGACATTGGCAGGGAGATGAAGATGAACATCTGAACAAGATTTGGCACAATTGGCAGTGGACCTGTCAATATCTAGTTCAAATTGATCTCTAATCCTGGCCTCTTCAATGCTGAAAGGAAGATCATTCTCAAGACAACCTTCTGTTGATCCACTATTTGTTAAGGCCTCATCATGACAGAATGAGAGCTCCCACAGATGTGTTCCAAAAGTGATAAGTACCTTACGGAAACTATTAGCACCATGGTCTTTCAGATGGCAAATAGATTCGTCTATATGATGCTTTACAATGTAGTAACCACCAATCTGCAACAACTGGCATTTAGAAGCACCTATATTGTCAGTAAGCACATACATAAACTTCTCAATATCTCTTCACAAACAGAGAATTGGAAAACAAAAAAACTAGAAAAGAGAAGATATAAGATATACCTGATACTTGAAAAAGCTTTCGGAACTGAATTCCAGCAATACCTTTTCTGCCCTTGGCTTACGATAAGCACCATTCTGTAACTTCAATTTTGTGGAGCACAATTTTGCTAAACAGAGCACGCTAGAACCATCAGATTTCCTGGTCATAGCTAAGCAGGGAATTTCAAGAGAATGGAAGTTTCCACATTCCCACTTGACAGATTCATCAAAAGAAACGCAAGTACTGACTTTACCTTTACCATGATTATTATCATTCATCAAATCAAAGGCAAAAGTCTGGCTTGGTAACCGATCATTTTTACAATTCTTCTCAGGTAAAGCTTCAAGGGAATTTACATAAGGACCCAAGGGTTCAGTCAGTTGACTATTCAAATCTTTAACAGTGCATAAGGTTTCATCTTTTCCCCTGAAAAAGAGATCCCACGGCAAGATGAAGGCCTCTATAAACATACTATACCCATCAGATATGACTGGCTCATCTTGAGACTGCAGATAAAAACGTTAACAATTAGCACAAGATAATGAAAAGTAGTCATTTGAACAAACACGCCATTCTTCATTCCATTTTTGGTTTCTTTGGGCAACATAATCCAATAAAACAGAAACTATAAAAGCACCTATGATTAAACTTGCCAAGAATTAATCAGGCTAAAGCATATCATACCTTCTGCAACACAGGGTACTTATGCGCTATCCAGATCAGATGAAATCTACCACTCTGAAGTTTTTTCCAATCATCATTTGAGACCAAACAAGGATAAATAGGAATATTTTTCTGGGTTGCATTTCTCAAGAGAAAACAAGCATAAACTGTCAATTGCACCTTGCTTTCCCATGGAACAAAATGAAAAATGTTTCTGCATGAGAGTAACTCATTCTCAAGCAACTCTAAAAGATCAAGAGCATGGGGCGCGCCCTCTACAATCAGAGTATAGTTAACAACCTGAAAAAAAGAAGTCAAATTACTTTATTTCTGAGATTTTACATAACATAAAGATTAATAATGAAGATCAGAAAATTCAGATGAAGACCAGGGTGATTGACTCATAATTAAGAACAACCTCATATATGCTGCTGCTTTTCCAAGTGGTTGGAAGGTCAGGTATGATGACATCAATACTGCCTGTCGCATCAACCAACTGCAACCTTCCAGAAAGCGGAGAAATCTGAACATCCAATAAAAGGACTTTAATCAAAACTAGTTTTCCACTATTTCACCCAGGTCACCTTCAGAAAACAAATTACATAGTTTGCACTTAGACATTTGCAGAGAGGAACAAGTAAACAAATGGTCAAACAAATTTATCCGAACAAACATTCACACACTAACAATAATATTATCCACCCATAGATTAATACCCAAATCCTTGATATTAGAAGCTTATTTTATATCCAAACATTGAGTGGGCCAACAAAATGAAATACATGAATCCCAATTTGATTAACCACCTCAAACTTGCCATCAGAAAGTCAATTGTGCTCGACTACTAACCATACAATCACTAACTTTATGATACAAGTTCTTACATTTTAAAAGAATCACATAACCCAGACAAGGAAGGCCACATAAAATTCCAGAGAAAATATCATGATTACCTTAAGGCACCCAACAAGAGAAAGACCACCTAATTCATGACTTGTAAGTATTCTTCTCAATGGTAGGGCGTAAGATTTCCCTTCACAATTTAGAAAACTAACATTAGTCTTCTCTACCTGCGATAATGTTTTCATCCACATGGCTTGACAATGATGAAGAACAGTGGAGACAGGTGGAACCTGAGATGGGTGGTTAGAAAGTTAGCACTTTTTCTAATATACATTCTCAATCGCTACAAAACAGTAAATCCTGCAATTAGCTAAATATACTCTAATGATATGCAGCAAATCATTCTGATGGTACTGTGCAATGAAAAAGAAAAGAGTATTGACATTACTGAACTGACCAATTTTAGGCTGTCAAAGTATCCTTCGCTACAACAGCCCAATGAATCATGTTTTGATACTTCTCTAAGTACCCCATGCTGCAAAAGGAAAGTTGTTCTAAGAAGACGTAACTAAATCCAAAACAACAGCCTTACCATATCAGTTCATCAAACTGAATTTACCAATATACCCTAGCTCGGAGCACTGAATGAGGTAAATGTGACCTAGAAAACAACTGAGCCAGCCCTTCTTTCTGGAAAAAACTTGCAATCATTCACAACGTGTTAGCATATGGCTATGTAAAAGACAGCTGGAAAGCAGAAGTTTCACACAGTAGTAAAGCAACGAAGTTACATGGTTTGATCCCAAAATCTCTTTTACTGATAAAATCCCAGCAAATTTCCTCCTGAAACATGAAATGACAAGTAGTACCCTGAAACCGAATTAGCAACATATCAATACAAAAATTGTGGCTAATATCTTATGTCATAAGCATGGGCAAAATTTGACACCATAGCCTGGCAGAAAATGTCAATGACTCAATGAACTTCCCCAGTCGACCCTGTGATTGTGAAACCATATGACACCTGCAACAAATCAGAATATGGTTAAACAGTCTATATTGACACATTCCAAGAAAAGTCAATAGCTCTAATAATTTGCCACATTTTTTAAAACGAAGAGATTAGAAAGCATAAGTTCTGCAACCAAAAAAACCATATACAATCAGGTTCAGGCCAAATTAAGAAATAATTTCATCTAATTCCCAAGGGAAGATTATAGAGACAAAAGTGATACTAGTCAACAAGAATTAAAGAGATATACAAAGTAGATTCAACATGCCGTACCCAGATTCCAATGGGGAGAATAACTCTACATTAATGCTAGTCTTGAAGCAAGCCCCTAGTATGAGCAGTTTTGACCACGAAAACTTTGGATTCACAAAATGTACATTCTTCACAGAAACCTACAATTGAAGCAGATAGTTAGAAGAGCATACTTTGATTAATCGATTTGTTCTAGCCATAAATACGTATGAAGTCATTTTCTGTAAACAAGATAATAGAACATAGTTTACTTACTATCGCGCCAACCCTAAGACTATGAGGTGCAGTGAGCAGCTGATCAGTTAGTAGAAGCCACACTTCTTTATCCAGTTCAACAACCATTCCTTGCATGTAGCTACCTTTAACAACTCCAGTATAATCACCACATTCCCCTTTCCCCTTGACAAATTTTCTAGGAAAATTTGATCTTCCTTTGGGCATTCTATGCAAATGCAGACGAGAATTTTCGGTAACTATAAACATCATCTGGGACTCCTCTTTTCCTATGAAGACCAGCTTCTTTTTCAACCTCGTCAAAGTGATAAAGCTCCCTGTGAGCTTGCAAAGCACAGGATGCCAACACCATGAAGACCCACAAAAATATACAAACAAGGGTTTCGTAAAACAATGACAATCCGTTTTTTGAATTGAATCTTCCTTAGAACTACACAATTTGCACTCGCAAACTAGAATGCGGGCGATAAACCCACGAAGATTTTGAGATTCGCTACCACCAATCGAACATGGAACAACTGAAACAGGGCTTACCAATTCAACTGCACCATGAACGTTATAAAAGCCCTTGGATTTATTGTCCGAAGAAACAGAAGAGAAACGAGAAGTCAGTGGAATCGAATCAATGATATCTGAATCAAAAAGGTTCAATTTGATAATTTCCAGAAACCCGCCACCAGAATGTTTCAAAGGAATGAAATTCCATGCAAGAACCCTAATCTTTTTCCCGATTAAATGAATGCCAAAGTTAAGTACATCACAGCAAACAGTGGCTGAATTGTCGGAGAACTGAAAGCAATTATTGTTTAGACAACTTTGGGTCTCGGAAGGTAGCGTAATCGTCCCTATCAATAGTACGGGGTGGTCCAGCGTAGTGAGCAATTTAGGATCATGCTTAGGGTTAGGGTTAAAATTAGGGTCTTCAGTAGACCGGGTTTCTCCATCAGACAGTAATCT
The DNA here is from genome assembly GCA_027568895.1 of Erythroxylum shatona. NCBI lineage: Eukaryota > Viridiplantae > Streptophyta > Magnoliopsida > Malpighiales > Erythroxylaceae > Erythroxylum > Erythroxylum shatona. The sequence continues at coordinate 3,304,935 of JAOSBK010000006.1, read as the reverse complement.
GGAAATAGGGCGGCCAGAATCTAGTGACGCAGTGGCGGTTACCGACCGGCCACGGCGGACCAGTTCTGAGACAGTGAGGACCACAACAGAGTCTTCCATGAGTCAAAGAATCATAGTTCGAAACTCTTTTCTCTTCTTCTTCTTCTGTGTTACATACGAGTCATATAGACATATATTTGGAGCAGGCAATGTCCCTTTTTTTTTTTTTTTGAAAAATTAAAATATACTAATAAATCATTGGAAAAGTACTCATGCTTTTGCTGTGTGAAAAGGATGCGAAAAGAACGGATGAGGAAAGTAAATATGATGCAAGGTGCAAGTAACGAATTTCAGTAGCCCATTCTCAAGTTGCATCCTCTAGATTAGCATGAGACCACTGAATAAGTAACTGAGTTGCTGCTTGATTTCCTCTTTTCACCATTTTTGTCCAAAATAGCCACTGGTTGTGGAGTAGAGGCTGGCGATAGAAATGCAGCTGGGATTGAAGAAGTCGTCTGAAAGATTCCTTGTGTTTTCTTAAGCTAAGAAATGTAAAAGACTGGGTGAATAGTAGCTGTAGAAGGAAGGTTCAGTCTATAAGCCACTGAACCAATTTTATCAAGAACCTTATACGGGCCAAAGTACCTGGTTGCCAGATTGTGAAAGGGCATGTGATGTACTGAAAATTGTCTATAAGGTTGTAGCTTGACCAACACTCAATCTCCAATGGCAAAAGAACGTTCAATTCCGGCTTTGTCCTCCCACTGTTTCATCAAATTCAGGGCTCTAAGGAGATGATGCTTAATGGCCTTGAGTAGCTCTTCCCTACGTGTTAATAATGTATCCACTGCCTCAACTGATGAATCCTTAGGAAAATAGGGATTATTTTTTGGTACAGGAAGCACAGCGTAGTTGGAACAGCTGATGTGCCCCCAAGAAAATATGGCAAGTGAATAAGAGGAGGATAATCATACAATGCTTCAAAAGAAGTTAGTTGAAGTGAGGTATGGTAATTGGTATTATACTAAAATTCAGCCAAAGGTACCCATTTAACCCAAGAAATGGGAATCTCTCCAGCCATACACCTTAGATAGGTCTCCAAACATTTATTGATAACTGTTATTTGACCATCTGTATGAAGATGGTAAGCAAAAGAATGCAACAATGAAACACCTTGTATTTTAAAGAATTCCTTCTAAAAAGTGCTGAGAAAGACAGTGTTCCTATTACTGACTATAGAATGAGGGAGACCATGAAATTTATAGACATATTTTGAGAAATTCTAAGCTATAGTGACAATTGTGAAGGGATGAGTTAACCCTATAAAATGAGCATACTTTGTTAATCTATCCACTACCACCATACTAACATCTTTACCTGCTGATTTGGGAAGTCCCTCCATAAAATTCATGCTGATATCTGTAAAAACACTAGTAAGGATTGGAAAAGGCTATAATAATCCAAGAGTGGTTGTAGTTTCTATTTTACTTGTTTGACAAATGGGGTAAAGCCAAATGTACTCTCTCATTGATTTTTATAATCCTTTCTAATATAAAATGGCTGAAATTCTTTGATAAGTCCTTTACACGCTTGAGTGACCACCAACTGCTGATGAATGGTAGAGCTATAGGATGTATTGTTGTAACTCTTTGTAATTGCCCACAACTAACCTCCCTTTCCTTTTTAATTGGTCATCCTTCCATGTCTAGTGAGGATGACTAGTTGGTTGGTGTAACAAATCTTTTACGATCTTATGTACATTTAAATCTTCCTTACAAGAAGCTTGAATTCTAGTCAATAAGTCAAAAGAAACCACAAATAGTGTCATATACTAAAGTTGCTGACCACTAATTCTAGCTAATGCATTAACTACCAAATTATCTTTCCCCTGTTTATACTTGATTTCATAATTATAACCAGGTAGCTTAGCTAGCCAAATAGACTGATTAGGTGTAGTAATCTTTTATTCTAAAAAATATTTTAGACTTTTATGATCAGTTTGAAGTATAAATGCCTGCCAACTAGATAATGATGCCACTTTTTAATAACGAAGAGAATAGCATACAACTCCCTCTCATATATTGGAAGTTTTTTATGAAATAAGGATAAGGACTTACTGATGTAAGCAATAGGATGTCCTCTCTACATAAGAACAACTTTTATACCTGTCCTGAAGCATCAGTTTCCACAACAAAGGCAGTAGAAAAGTTAGGTAATGATAACACTAGGGTCGTTACCATAGCCTACTTAAGTTGATTGAATGCAAGATTTGCCTTTAATGACCACACAAACTCTGCTTGCTTCTTCAGTAAATCAGTGAGTGGTGCAACAATTACTCCATACCCTTTTACAAACTTTTTATAATAGCCAGTTAATCCCAGAAAACTCCTCAATTCCTTGGTATTTGTGGGAACTGACCACTGTGCTACAACTTCCACTTTATTCTTATCAGTACATACCCCTTCAGCTAATATAAAGTGCCCTAAATACTCTATCACTGCATCCCTAAACTTGCATTTACTCCTCTTTGCTAATAGAAAGTTTTGTATCATTAGCTGAAAAATAATCCTCATGTGTTCTACGTGATCTTCATATGTTCTACTATACACCAAGATATCATCAATGAAAACAAAAATGACTGTTAAGTCATCAATTTGCACTTATTTTATACTTAATTATCTTTAATGTGTTGAAATTATTATCTGAAATTAATGGAATTATCTTATAATTATTTACAGATGATTTTCAACACCTTCAAGTCGAAATTAAATAAAAAAGATGCAAAAGAATGAAGAAAATCTGAAATTCCTAATTTGACAGCAATTCTATGACTAAGCGTGGGCATGTCTAAAGATGGAATAAATCTGTAGATCAACTTTCAAAAGTCAAAATCAAGATTCTCTCTTTCAAGGGGATTGACTACCTAAAATTGGAGGATACATTATCTGAAGAGAATCAAGGAAAGATAAGGGAAAAAACAAGCATAAAAGAGAGAGGATGGTGGTTCACGCAAAGGGAGTCTAAGTTTAGGATAGGTTTTCATTTATGTTATTCTCTTTTCAATCTTTTACGTTTTCTGCACTTTTTCCTTTAGTATTTTCGTGTTTTTCAGTAAAGGACCAGGGATGGAGACTTTACGCTTTATTATTTCTTTCGTTTTCGATTCTAGTATGAGTAGCTAAACTCTTCATCTTGGTTGAGGGGATTCGTGTTATCATGCTAGTATGTGTTAGATGTTTTGAATAAAGTTTTTGTTATTAATAAACATTGAATATCTTCCGATCTAGTCTTTCTAATTGAATTCATTGGTTTCTAGGTGCGCAACTAGGGATTAATGTATTCAACCGCTAGATTAACAAAATATGACGTTCAGTTTCGCAAATCACAAGTAGCAATTAGGATTGTCTTCTCTATGTTAGAGTTAAAAAATTCTAAGGAGATATTCGCCTGATTGATTGCATGTCATATATGTATTTCGCTTGCTCATTGTTTCTTGATTCATAAAGCTATTATTCAATTAAACCTACGATCGTATCTAGGTTGTTGTTTAATAAGAATGCTAGGATACATGTTTCTAG
>JAOSBK010000006.1:3282687-3301278 GCA_027568895.1 Erythroxylum shatona | reverse complement strand
CCCCCCCCCCCCCCCCCCCCCCGCCCATTTCATTACTTTCTTTTAGTTTTAAACATCTCTACCTTTACCGTTAAAAATTCCTCGTGGGAATGATATATACTTACCACTACTACATTAATTTATATTAACGTAAGTGATTTCTTTTATATTTAGTTACAGGCGACAGCATTACCAATGAATTTACGTAGATAGGGCTTGAAAACATCATTCATAAGGCTTTGGGAATGTGTAGGGTTTGTTAACCTAAATGTCATAACTATAAACTCGTAGTGGCCCTCATGTGTCTTAAAAGTTGTTTTGTGGATGTATTGGTAGTATCCTGACCTAAGATCAATTTTATAGAACATTGCAACACTATAAAGTTCATCTAATAATTCCTCAATGACAGGAATTTAATACTTATCCTTGACAGTCAACTCATTCAATGCCCTATAATATACGCACATCCTCCATGTATTGTCCTTCTTCTTAACTAAAACCATAGGAGAGGGAAAAGGGCTTATGTTGTGTTGAATAACTCTTGAAGCCAATAAGTCCTTAGTAATTTGTTTTATAGCATCTTTTAGTAAGGGCCCATATCTGTAGGGTCTCTTATTGACTGGATCAGCACCTTCCTTAAGAATAATTGTTTGATCGTGAGCTCTGTGGGGAGGTAAACTCATGGATTCTTGAAATAGCTCCTCAAACTCACTCAATAAAGCTTGCATTATCTCTAGTAGTTGAGAGTCTTGCAACTCCTCCTTCCTTGTAGTTGGTTGATTAACAAGTTCACACCACATAACTTGCAATTGATACATTTGCATTGAAGCTAAATGAGTGGGGTTGGCCATTAATTTCTGCAACTGGCCTTTAGACATAGTTGACACAGTATGTTTGTTTCCCTATAGAGTATACACCTTATCCCCCTTTTTGAAACTCATCTTCAACTCACTAAAATCACATGTTATTTCACCTAATATAATCAACCGTTGAATGTTTAAGACCATATCATAACAATCCACTAGAATAATAATAACATCAATTGTAAACTCCATTCCCTGCATTTTCGATTAGAATTGTTTGCAAATACTGTTACCAGTAAACTTACTTCTAGTTGCAGCTATCTTAATCACAGGGATGAGTTCTAATTGACACCTTAATGTCACTACATACCTCTCATAAAGTTATGAATAATTCTAGAATTAATAAGAATACACAATTGTCTCTTTCCCGCTGAGTCATTATTGAATATGGTCTAAAAGTTAGGAACACCAGTGAGTGCATTTAGTAAGATTTGATGGTTTGTAATCTCAGCTAATTGCACCCCTGATTGCTCATTTGTTGATACTTCATCTATCTCTTCTTCTTCTATCTGATCTTTTATCTCATGTACTGTTATCATGTAGGATTGTTTCCTCTTACATTTATGACCAAATATATATCTTTCATCACACTAGAAACAAGGGCCTTTAGCTCTTCTGTCATCCAATTCCTTGTCTATAAGATTGAATTTAGTGGGTTTATTGGTTGTGTTTCCCATAGGTGGGTTAATATTTGTAATTTGGCTGGAAGTGTTTGGTTTATTAAAGTGGCTAATTGAATTGACAAGGTTGGTTTTAATTGTGGGGTTCTGAATTGGATAAGTATTGGTTTTGTTTAGAAGGATGTTAGGTCTGTAGGAGCTTTTATTTGTTTTTTGGCTAGACAAGGCAGCTCCCTATAATTTGGCAAGGAATAAACCTCGATCATGAACTTGGGGTTAAACATCCTCAGTGGCAACTGGATCTCATTTTTCAACCCAACAAGAAAACAAATCACATCATAATTTTCACTCAAATCTACCTTGGTTAGTAGTAGATCAAAGTTATTAAGATACTCTTGTATTAGCCCCAATTGTTTCAAAATTTTAAGCTTAGTCATAGGATCTGAGAATACCTGATCATTGAATATAGCACTAAGAGCCTCCACATACTTCGTCCAATTGGGTACTACTCTAGATCTACTGTTCATGAACCCCTTATGCCATTGAATGACCTTTAAGCCAAAATGAATTGAAGCTAATCTTATTTGCATTCATGAGGAGTAAATTCCATCTCAAAAAATTATTCTTCCTTATACACCCATTCAACTAAACTTGTACCATCAAAATTGTGAAACTCTAATTTGGGAAATCGACTAGAGTTTATGTTACCTGTAGCTTGTGTCTCACCTCCCTACTTGGATCCCGTTATATAAATTTCACTAGTCTCTTGATTCACAATAGTTTTATTCCTAGAAGCCTCCATGAGAGCCACTGACTAACTTACTTGAAAAGCTAGACCAATTACGAGCTTCCTTAGCTCCGATATCTCCTTCTCCCTTTTTTGATCATTGCTTCTAATCATATCCTCTAAGTTTGCTTCTACCTATTAACTCTTGAGATCTAGTTTCTATCATGGGTTTAAACTTTATAGGTCTGAGGATCAATGCTTTGATACCAAATGTTGTGTGAAAAGAATGGATGGTTGAAAGGAAATCTGATGCAAAAGTGGAGGTAACGAATTTATTGCTATTCTGTCATTAAAAAGGAAAGTAATACAACTATGATATATTTATATCTAACAGACTCAACTAAGTGGTCCCTTAGTAACAACTGATATAACAAATAATAAAAAACAATCCCCTACATCCCATTTCTTCATAGCAACTTTATGGGATCTCAACTTATCTTGGAAAGGCACTCTTCCGTTTTGCCTCCACTAACCCTCGTGTACTTCCTCCATCTCTTAAGTGATGCAAATGATGCTTCCTAGTCTTCCAATAGGACGACTTCAATATAACAGCTATGAGACTTCTTCATCTTTCAGGTAGCTGCTTAAACTATATTATATTGTTACGATGTAGCACTTCATGTTTATAGTTGTGTATATGATATTTTTATACTAGATTCCATGCTCTCCCAATATTCTCATTATAATTAAGGAGTTCATTAGTGAGAAAAACCAAATTTCCTATCTTCATGATTAAGGGGTTCATCACTTCTGATTTTGAATGAACTCTACCCTTGGAAATTCTCAAATTCCTCTCCTTTTATATTTGCTCAATGCTAAAAGCAAAGGAGGTAATGTAAACAACACTATCTCCTTTTGGTTCATTCTTTAGATTGCTTAATTTCTCCAATATGTTAATAAGCAAAATCCCTTCCCATCTCTACTGACATTTCTCTTTAATTCTTTTCCACATGCTCTCTACAAAAAGGCATTAGAAAAATAGGTGATCTCTAATTTCATAGTCATCCTTGCATAGGACACATTTGTTGTCATTTAAAATTTGAAGTGCATCAATCATAAACATTTTGTTTAATGTAGCCAACCATAATAAACATAAGGTGTTGGCTCTGAAGATCTTATGCTATACTACAAGGTACCAGTCTATAATGTTAGATTATCCATGTGCTATCCACTCTCTACAGGCCTAGGGGTGGTTTAACCAAAAGTAGAAATCACAAATCCTACAATTAAGAGAATAATTGGGGACTCGGCGCATCACTCTATTAGAAAATTCCTTCCACCTGTTGCCAGGAATGTGTACACAAACTTTAGTTTTAGATGAGATTGCTCTAGCATTATACTGTTATAGGAATTCTAATTAATGGACCATGACTTGTCTAATTATCATACCAAAAGTTTGCTTTCTTTTCATTACCCACTCTACATTTCATTTATGGCACCATAATTTCCTTAAGCCTCATCAAATTGTTAATAAGCCAAGATTGACTAAAGTTAAAAAGAAAAGGGTTATAACAAAGCCTCATGGTGATGGAGGCAGGGATGGTGTTGGAGGTGGCAGTTTGGCGCCTTGAGCCTCAAAATAAGATGGATACAATGTATATCCCAGCTCTGACGTTATTGTGTTTTGGTCATCTCCTTCATTCTTCTAGAGTTCTCCACAAGTGTATCTGTAATTACCTTAGTGTTCGCGGAGATTGTATCAAGCACTTTCTTCCAGTCCAGCTCTTCTGTTTCTTCTTCCTCCTTAGACTCATCGCTAGTCGAATCCTCTTCTTATTATTGCTGAGCACTTGAACTTGCTTGACTGGTCTTGATCTTGACGTGTGTCTTGGCACTAATATCTTAAAGTTCTATATTGTGAGACTTCAGGGTTTTAGCTCGCCACAGATGATGATGGTTCATGAATTCAGGACGGTAAACTGTGAGTTCTTTGCTCTCAACTGTATAGTAATCAGCTATGGCTGAAACCAAGTAACCCATTTCTAAGTTATTGTTCCTCTTACGTTGAGTAGCAATAATTGCGTTAAAGATGTGGGTAGTTGTGCAAATTCGGATACTATGATCTATGCACCATAACATGAAAAGTTCTTTCGTTGAGCACTTGTTGGTTTCTATTTTGTCATAAACAGTTTGACACATGAACTTGTGCAGCAATAAGTGTTCATGGCTCGTGATGATGTTATTGTGTGCGTTCTTAGCGTCAAAAAGCTCTAACCAAGTTAGTTCAGTCCAATAGGGGGTGACACGGAAATTATCATGTTGACCCATTATAGACAATTCGGGGAAACCACCAATTTCATACAAAGTCTCATAATTAAGCTTATAAGGTTGTCCCCGCAACCTAAACCACAATTCCCTAGGTTTATTGGATTCGTACTGAAGGGATGTAAAGAAATCTAAGGTAAGTTCTTCGTAAACTGGGTATTGAAATTGAATAAACTATCCCCATTGAATTCTTTATGCTAAATTTTTGACCTTGTCTCGCAATTCCAATCTATCTAAAGTCTCAAAATGAAACTACTTTGGAACCATAATTTGCTTATTACGAAGAGAATGAAAGCGAGTACCTTCTTCATCTGACAAGATCGGGAAAGATGCTCCATAATTAGTTGCCCTATTCTTTTTCCCTCGTCCTGAGACTTAGTTTCCTCACGATGATTGATCGCGCTTTGCTGACTATTTAATACGTGACATAATGACTTGCTAGTAGGTAGAAATTGAAAGAGACTGGAAGTTAAGAATTTAGTTAGAGAGAAGTGAGAGTATTTGGAGGTTCTAAACTTATAGAGATAAAGTTAAAATGAAAATGAGTGAAAAAGTGAAGTAAGAAATGAATATATAGGTGAATGAAGGGTAAAATGGTAAAAATTTAAACTGAAATTCGTGTATTCCAGTTTAACCCTGTCGTAGGCCATGATCCTGGCCTGCAATTTTTCCACCAATTTTTGATTTTTTTCTTTTGTTCTTTCACATTTTCCCGAAATCACTTCTTAACTCTTTATGCCTTTTTCACCTCTCTTTTGTATACTTCCTCAATTATCAAATTCATGTCAAAGTCCTTTGCCTTCCCGATTTTATTTGGAAATGAAACAACCTAACTACAGAATTCAAACTATCTAAAACATCAAAGAAATAATCATGGAATTTAACAATCCATGAGTTGCCTCCCATGCAGCGGTTCTTTTAACGTCGGTAGCTTGACGTTATGTCCTTGGAAACTCAGCCGAGATCAATTATGAGTGACTTGCTTTTACATTTTTCGTTCAACATTGATTTTGTAGCCTGTAAGTAAGCTAAAAATTGCAAAATAATCAAAAGGACAATATTGATAACATTACAAAAACCAATTAAGCTGAATAATGTCCTTTTTTCAAGTGAACTATTAACATAAAAGGGAATAACAAAGCTCCGCGAATCTTTCATCGAATCCAACAGTTTGTCCTGTATGAAGGCGAGTTGCTCTCTTTCTTCCTTAGTCACCTTCATCTCCTCTGCTTCTTCCGCTTCACGAACAGAGACTTTTATAGCTTCTTCAAACTCGATGTCTGTTGTCTTCTGTTCTTCATCCTTTTGTTCTTTAGAAAATTTGAACACATCAATTATCTTGAATGAGCTACTCTCCTTCGGATTATTTAATACATCTTTCATGTTGAATGTCACTTGGTCATCATTAATTTGAATGATAAGGTTCTTTTCATGGACATCTACCAAAGATTTTTCGATGTTCACACATGGTATATTAAGAACTGGTGAATAATAGGGAAGCTTGGCATTCTTTTCTTTATCTTCTTTCTTCATCTCTTAGTCTTCAATAAGGTGGGGTTCAGTTTAGTTTTCCAATGATCCTTTTGGCTTTTCCTCATTCTTAGGTGCAATAGCCTCATATTGCTCTCTTTAATGTATTTCCATATTACTTAGAGAGTCTTCCACACTTCTTTATACAAAATTCACTGGAAAGTTGTCTCACTCGAATCTCTAGGTTGTAAATAGACAAGGAATGATTTTTCGTTACTTGCTCAATTTGCTCTTCTAGTCTCTTCTGGCCCTCTTCCATGTCTGTGAGCTTATCCAAGATCTTGCCCAATTTAGAATCCCATGAACTGGACTCATCTTGCTGAAATCCTGATAGGTTTTGATGTCCTAAGTGAGTCCTTATATTATTAGACCAATAGAAATTTGGGTGGTTTTGCCACTCCGGAGTGTACATGTTCCAATAAGGATCGTTACTTGCCCAACCATACCATACATCATTGTAGTGCGCAAAAGTTCCTTGCTCCCTATAATATCTATCTTCTATCATTGTTCTTTCCATTTCTTCTTGGCATCTAGCTCTTCAGATGTCTCATTCTCACTTTAAGATGTCTTGTTGTGTTTCTACTTTACGCCCCAAACTTCTTTCTCTATTTTTTTCTTTTTTAAAACAAAAGATAGTGAAAAAGTCTTATACTAAAGAACTAAACTAATCGCCACCCTGATAACGACGCCAAAAACTTGATCGGGTTTATTCGATGTATATAAGTTTTAATTAATTAATCTCGATAATCCGCAAGCACACGGTTTGTTTGCATAGTACCTAAGGTGATGATCATACAAGGAAGGATAATCTAATCCTAAAATATAAGGCCAGAACAATTTGCAAAAATTCAAAATGTAACGAAACTAAAAATAAGAATTCAATTCAATCAAGCAAATCAATTCAAGAATCAATAACGAAAATGTTAATAATTTAGCAGTTGCAACACACACTCAATAATTAACCTAAAGGAATTACCAATTGAGAGAAAGAAAATTTTACCTATCCTTAATGCTAACCTAATTGATTATGAATTACTAGATTATTGGTTCTAAATGATCCTAGAGTTGATTACTTTCTCTCGAGTTATAACCATTAACTCTAAATTATAAACCCTAATCAGATTATGGAAGTTGCAATTTCTCAAATTAGCAACCTATCCAAAATCCTAATTAGATCTGAAGTTGTCTAATAAACTATCGAAAACCTATGCATCTCTCTTTGCACGATTTGCTGATTTGATTTAATTCTTGTTCTATTAAATCACCTAACTCTCGTTAGCCTAATTTAATAATTTTTCATTTGATTCACCCTCTCAGTTTATTATCAAATTATGCACGTCTAGAATTAAATCACAATAAAGCCAAATAACATATAAACAATCAGATTCATTAAATCAAATATAAAACCCCGAAGGTCAGTTTAGAATATCATCAACATCCAAAAATCCTATCATCAACTGTTATTCCATTTCTATACAATAATATAATTGAAAATAGCAAGAAATACGAATTGAAAGAATGACGGGAGGCAGTAACGTCGGGAAACTCCTAATCCGAGAAGTACGTCGAGTCAGCTTCTTCTCCTCTTCTCTCTTCTTCTCTTTCTCTATCTCTCGATAATTCTCTCTAGGGTTTCTCTAAAAGTGGCCGATGTAAAAGCTCTTCCTTCCTCTTTGTCTTATTCTTTAAATAACTTTTGTGTTCTGAGCAGCCCTAGGGTTTTTTCGGGGTCTAAAATGTCCAAAAAAATCCCTCAAAACTTGACGTTTTTAAGTGTCTGCACGTCTATCCAACACAGGCCATGACCATGGCCCTGTAGGTCACGATCGTGGGCCAACTCTGGTGCTTCTGTCATAATCGTGGTTTGTTGTGCCACGATCATGGGTTGTTGTTTGGCCCGAATGTCTTCGAAACTTCTCCGTTCTTCAATGTTGACCTTGAAACACTAATAATCATATCAATGTAGCTAAAAAATATAATAATTAAGCTCAAAGACTTGTACTAACCCATAAAACAATTAAAACATAAATAATTAACAAAGTAACACAATTCTAAACTAAAAACATTCTAAACGATTGAATTAACAATTAAATACATATCAAATTAAACCCTAAAACACGATGCAATTCACACTTATGAACAAACTTTAGACTTTGACCTTATAGTTAGTCGTTAAAAAATAATAGTCTTATGATTCAAGTGTAAGCATAATTTTCATGAACATAACACGATCTAGAAAATTATAGAACTCACAAATATTCAGTCATGATCATAAATTTATTATAAAAAAAGATAAAGTTTATAAATATTGACCTTTATCCATAGTTCAGTGATGCATAAACGATTTTCAATAAGCTCCTTTCTCAATCTATCCCTTTCCTTGAACTTTCTATTGCATTTTCTCTTATGATGATGTTTTATGAAAAGACAAGAACTTATTATTAGGTAAAGACTGAACCCTAATCCTCTTAATAAACTGACAACCATCTTTCAGTTTTAAAACTTTCCATCGCAATGGGCCAAAAGTTGAAAGGCACATTTATTAAATTATTAAATTCTATAACTACCTTTTAACAAATGAATCACTTAAAGGATTAATTTCTATCATTCTGCCACTTGACTCAAATGACTTTCTGCAGTCTATTAGATTAATAATTCAAACAATCATAATGTACAATAATCATCATTCACACACACACACACACATCATCAGTAATCATAATCAAGTATAAGACTAATAAAGGTCATGATAGTTATACATTATTAATTCAATATACTCCTTCCATGCTCCACTATACTAGCTTTTCTACCTAATCATAGAGGAAGTACATAATAGGATTTACCATTTAGTTCTGTTTTCAATATCATACATTTCAGTCAAATACATAAAGAAAATAAAAACTTCAAAAACAATATATTCATTAATGTGCAAAGAGTGTGAAATATATAATAAGAGTCATACTAAAAGACATCAACACATATAATACCCATATTCTTTATATGACCAGAAAATATTTTGGGTAGTAAACCTTTTGTCAAAGGGTCAATTAATATAAAATTGGTGCTAATATGCTTTATTAACACTCTACGTTTATGAAACCCCTCTTTAACACCAAAGTATTTATTTGGAATATTTGTCATTCTTAGAGAAGAAAATTATGTAGAATTATCACAGTAAATTTTCAGTGGCCCTAGCTATACTATCGACAATACCAAGCAAACCATAAACTCAATCTCTGTAGTGTATATAATAATTACAAACTTGTTTGTAATTTTCCGTGAGATGGCTCCTCCAACTAACAGATAAACGTAGCTAAAAGTATATTTTCTTATACCTACACGACCAACAAAGTTTGAATATAAGTATCTAACCACCTCAAGGTGATCAGACTTCCTAAAAGTAAGCATGTGTTCTTTAGTTCCCTGCAAATATCTCGGAACTTTCTTTACAACTTTCCATTGATTCATACCAGGGTTACTCTCATATCTCACTAGCATCCCCATTGGAAAAATTATGATTGATCTCGTACATGTCTAAACATACCTCTAACTACTTATACACATGGAATTGGTTCCATTTGCTTTCATTATAAGTCACTTTTTGGACATTGCATAGGGTTAAAATTATCCCCTTTTTAAATTAGAATTGATGATTTAGAACACTTCTCCATCCTAAATCTCTCTAACAATTTATTAATATATGCATTCTGAGACAAACCCAATAATCTTTGTGATCTATCATATAATATTTCTATTCTTATCACAAATGTTGCCTCACTATATCTTTCATTTCAAAATGACTAGAGAGAAATTTCGTAGTGTCACTTAATAGACTAAGATCATTAGTTGCAAGCAAGATGTCATCAACATACATTACAAGAAAAATAAACTTACTCTCACTGAGCTTTAAATATATACACCGATCAATGATGTTTTCTTTAAATTTAAAGGAAACAACAATATTATTAAACTTAAGATACCTTTGGTGGGAAGCTTTTTTAAGTGCGTATATTGACTTCTTCAATTAACCCACCATGAATTTCTTTCCAGCCTATGAACCCCGTTAGTTGGTCCATATGGACTTCTTCCTCTAAATTCTCATTCAGAAAGGTAGTTTTCACATCCAAAACTCCATATCATAATGAACCACCAACGTCATAATAATTATGAGCGAATCATTCTTAGAGACCGATAATCAATATCATCTTTTTGAGTAAATCCTTTAGCAACTAGTTCGACCTTATAACTTTCTAGGTTACTAAGAGAACCACATTTGGTCTTAAAGACCCATTTATAACCAATTCTTTTTATAACCTTCTAGTAATTACATAAGGTCCCAGACACCATTATATTCTGTAGATTTAAACTCATCTTTCATGGCTCTAACTACTTATCATAATTTTCACTATTCAAGGCTTATAAAAAGGTTAGTGGATCATTCTCGATTCCTAAGTCATTTTCTGACTAGTGTAGATATACGACATAGTCATCACAAATAGCTAGTCTTTTTTCTTTTAGGACCTTTTTAGTGTTATTTATTGTGTTTCTTTTATTGTTGGTTCATTCACTTCATGTTCAATTTCATATGAATAGTGAATTCATTAATTTCTGGTTCTTCTTGATTATGAGGTGGTTCAATAATTTGTGGAACAACAACTTAAGTAGGTGTATAAGCCATAGGGACTTACGCAACCATAGGGACTTGCTCTTCCATTTCTTGAATATCCATTATATGTGGTGTTTCACTCCCACTAGTCTTACTATATTCAGTGAACCTGACATTCTCAATTTTCACAATTCTCGTAGCATGGCTAGGACAATAAAATATATACCTTTTAGACTTCTTTGTATAACCAATGAAATAGTCATTGATTGTTCTTTCATCCAAGTAGATTATAATGCCTAATTTTTACTTGGCAATCTCAAACATGTAAATGCCTTAACCTAGGTTTTCTTTCAATCCACTGTCCAAAAAGAGTCCTTAGAAATGCTTACTAGGAACCTTATTTGATAAGTATATGACAGTTTTTAGAGCATATGTCCATAAAGAAGTGGGTAAGGTGAATTACAAATCATACTCTTAACCATATCTAATAAAGTTCTATTACGCCTTTATACTACACCATGTTGTTGTTGTGTGCTCCGTATTGTGTATTGCTCACAAATATTGTGTCTTTCAAGAAATTTAGAAACCAAGATTTTGACCACTTTCATCATACTTACCATAATATTCATCACCTTTATCAAACCTAACTATTTTCACCTTTTTGTCTAATTGTATTTCAACCTCATTAATATAAACCTACAAGGTGTTTACTACTTGAGATTTATCATTTAGCAAATAGACATATCCATAACATGAATAATTATCTATGAAAGTGACAAAATATTTTTCTTTATTCAAAGTAGGCAAATCAAATGTTCCACACTCATCAGTGTGAATTATTCAAGAAGCTGAGTGATTCTTGTAGCTTCTTTATTTTGTGTTTTGTTTATTTGCCTTTAATACAATCCATAGAAATGTTAAGATCAGTAAATTCCAATTTAGGAAGTATTTCATTTTTTACTAATCTTTAAAGTTGTTCTTTGGAAACTTGTCTTAGACAGTTGTGCCATAATTAAACAGATATATCATTAATTAAACTATGTTTAATACTAATATTAGGATTGAAAATCAATAAAGTTTCAACATAAATAACATCAAGGTTTAATTTATATAAACCATCACATAATACACTACTACCAACTATGTGGTTATGTTCGTTCAGAATAAAACCACCCTACCAAATTTAAATGAGTATCCAATTATATCAAGATTAGATAAAGAAACTAAATTCCTAGATATACTAGGTATATAATAAGTTTTACATAAGTCCAAATGATATATGGTGTTTGAAATTAAGTGATAAGTCCTAATAACTTCCACTAGAACTCTCAAGCTATTGCTATATAGACAAATATTTTACTTGATCTTTTGGTTTGTGTCATAAGGAATTCCAGCAAGGTATTTGAAACATGAGTAGTACAACCAAAATCAAGCCACCAAGTATTAAAAGTAACTTCAACAAGGTTTGTTTCAATAAAACATACATAAGCACTAGGCTTGCCTTTCTTTTCAAACCATTGTTGCATTTAAAACATTCATTTTGGAAATACCCAACCTTTTTATAGAAGTGATCCATGTGTTCATCGTGTTTCTTCTTATGGATTTGAGAAGATTCCCCACTAAATATCAAGGGTCCCCTTCACTTTCTTCTTATGCCTCTTTCCACCTTTCTCACTAGATTGTTGACATAATTATTGGAGTGGCTTCCTTAATTATTAAGTCTATCCTCTTCCTGAATCAACGTACCATGTAAATCATGGACATTCCATTTGTCCTACATGGTATTATAATTCATTTGGAAAGGACCATAGTTCAAGATGAACTACACAAGAAAGCTTTCATCCACTTCCACTCTCAAAGACTTAAGTCTTGCTACAATGTTTGACATCTTAATGACATATTTATGCATAATACGTGATCCATCAAACTTTATGGTGGTCAATGTACCATAAGTGTAACACCTCACTCCCGCAAGACCCGAACCTGACATCGATAATGATATCCGAGTCCATACCCCGCAAGGGTGGTGTGCTAGAGCACTGAAACAGTCAAAAGTCGGCATGATTTTTTTTTGAAACCACAAACATAATGTATGGAGATTCATAACCAAATTGGGCCCAATTTCGTTCATAAACATTTTCAGTCACACATAACAACTAGTACACAACTCATCAGAAATTCACTAATCACTTAGGGCCCATTACAAATACAAAACATTTTAGTCATAATGACTTTACATTACAACATAACTCTATTTGTATACACATGGTACAAACCTTTCGGAATCCATTATTGATACAAAAAAAATCGCATAATACAAATTTGTACAAAATAATAAAATACAAATGCAGACACAAACTAATCCCGAACTCTATCTTTCACTTGCATGCAGTAGGTATACTCCTGTTATCTAACG
Organism: Erythroxylum shatona; assembly: GCA_027568895.1. NCBI lineage: Eukaryota > Viridiplantae > Streptophyta > Magnoliopsida > Malpighiales > Erythroxylaceae > Erythroxylum > Erythroxylum shatona. The sequence continues at coordinate 3,288,212 of JAOSBK010000006.1, read as the reverse complement.
GGATACTCTCCCAAGCCTAAAAAATAATTGCAAATTTTTGGTGAGTTTTGCGAACTCAATGAGTGACCATCATTGATGGATCACCCAATCATATAACGCATAATTCACATCATTATACATTGCACACTTCACATTCAATACAATTTAATCACTCATATTATACATATGTAGTGCATATGAGACCCACTTTTCATTTGTTGTTTTGTTGTGACCAAGTGCCTAAACTGTCCCATATAGGGCTCATTAATAACTGTCCCTTATCCGCTTGGGGAATACAGGGCTCATTAACGTTGAGCCTGAGGCTCTGATTCACTTTTGAGCTTGAAGCTCATTTTCACTCGTTGAGCTTTAAGCTCTGATCGGTGGCTACTCTGGTCACAATAGCCATTATATTTCATGCATTCATGAAATGAAATGCATCAGTCACATTTGCATGATCCATATTCACTCACATTCATATATCATCGGACTATAGTCCGGCATTCAACATTAGAGTTGAGTATCACTTTTCATTTACATACAAATGCACATTCAAAACACATTTTTCATTGAACTGTTGTCCGGCATTTAACAATCATATTATGCATACTTATTTCATCTCATTCACATACAAGTAGCACTTCAATAGTGAATCAATACAAATTTAAAACAGAACAAACAATAAAATGAGACCACCTCGGTCTACTCATAGTACGCTCCAATTTAGCATTTGCTTCCAAATTCTAGAAATATCTAAATGCGAACGTTTATCCTGCACATCATAATTATGCAATACGCACATTGCACACACATTAATAACTTTGCACAATTATAAGCATTCATTTATCTGTACGTGTGTATATGGACTATGTACAATGCATGTTCATGACAATTATGGGTATTTATCTATCAATTTCATCATAAAGTCATTCTCACATCAAAACTCATCTAAGTATAATTTATACTTAGGTTTATGCCTCACTAAAACCATTGAAATCACAACTCGTTTCTCATTGGCTTACTTTCAGATTTTTCCAAGGCACACTTTCAGGTCTACTGTTCACGTTAAATCAGAGAGTGCAATTGATGTAATTTGGTCATACCCTCTGCCAGAAAAGTGTTCCTCTATGTCTTATGTTTCTATTGACACAAAAATCACTCAATTTGGTTTAGTAATTTGGAAGATATGCCTCAATAATTTTCAAACTGCTCTTATTCAAAAACAGTGTACTATACACAACTTCCATCTAGAAATTAACCATCTTAGACTGAATCACAGTTCCACTTCTTTATAAAATTTATAGCCCTATGTCTCTAGTTTATCCCAAATCAAAGAGGATCTCATTTGGATGTCTATCGATTAAGACATAACTGAAATACCCGAGTATGTTCAGTGAAATCATACCAGTTCATATTATTCCGACCAATTCCCTCACTTTCCTTCAATCAAACTTTTTCAATTCAATTGAAAATGCTACCTATTTTCATGTAGAGATAGAAATATGTGTTAGGAATCTATTGGTCTAAGAATTAGTCTATTTGGAGATCAGGTGACAAAGTTATGGCTGAAAGAATCAAACAAGGTTCTATCCTCAATCATATTAAACCTATTTCGGGAAAACTAGCATAACTTTCGTTATAGGTATCAGATCAAGGTGTTCTTTGGATTATTTTAAAGATAACTTCAAGATCTACAACTTTTGTGCGGACCTTGAATACAAATTATATCATATAAGGGTCAAAATTGGACCATAATATTTTTCAGTCAACATAAGATGAAGCAGAAAGTCAACCTAAGAAGAACCAGATGGTCAACTTAAGATGAAGCATAGTTAACTTAAGACGAAGCGACTCTTAAGACAAAGCAGAGTCAACTTAAGACGAAGCAGAGTCAACTTAAGACGAAGCGACTCTTAATATGAAGCAAAGTCAACTTAAGACGAAGCGACTTTTAAAACGAAGCAAAGTCAACTTAAGACGAAGCAGATTACACTCTTGAGCATCTCCACTCATAAAGACCATAACTTTCGATTTCAATGTCCAAAAATTTCATATTATATACCGTTAGAAAACTAGAAAGATAAGCTACAACTTTCCAAAAGATAACTTTGTCTAATTTAGCCTAGATTAAACCAAATTTTTCCCTGAAGTCAGAACATGAAATTTACCCCTAAGGAAGACTTGAAATTTTTGCACTGTGCAAATATGGAAAATCCTAAGTATAACCATTCAGTTACTAATTTGACTTCATTAAACTCTCAAACCTCAACTCAATAGGGTTTTCAAATAAAAAAATCCCACAATGCCCAATCACTAAAATTGGTTCTAAAATACTTAAACCCATGTAGTTTCTAACTTTATGGCCTAAAACTCTTCCCAAAAAATCCAAAAGATTCAAATAATCTTGCCTTTATTCTTCACCAAATGAAGAGATCTTTGACTTAATTTGAAGCTCTTTTCTGCCTCTTCCTTTTTCTCTTCTTGACCCACTTCAAAATCTCTCTCAAGATTAAGAAGTGCTGAAATCCCAACTCAACTCTTTTCTTTTCCTCTCAACCACCGAAATTCTCTTCTTTTTCTTTCTTAATTTCTCTCTCTCTCTCAATTCATGTTTCCCCCTTCTTAAAAAGCAAGAATACATTTCTTTCTTTCATTTCTACCCCTAATGAGCCCAAAAAGCCCCTTTTATCCTTCCTTATAGGCTTATATTCTTTTCAACCTTAAGTGTCTTGCCAAAAATACCCTTTGAACATTCTTATAACCTTTATACTTCATTCCAATCAGCCTATATTATATAATCTTTCTAACATCAACATAGTAATTACTTTCTACAAAATTTCATAAGTACCTTATAATTAATGCAAGTCATACTTATTCATCAAGAAGAAATTCTTAGAGGCTAACATTGCTCAATATACTCACATTTATAAACAATTATACCCGAAAAGTCAATGAATGCATGTACAGTCATTTTCATATGCAACGATTCAATATTCACGTACATGAGCATGTCACATAATGCATGAGCATGAAACACATTTCTAATCTCTCAATGAATCTCTCACATTTACAATTTTAACCTTAACATGGGTAACGGGATGCTACACTTAGACATTGTATAACTCTCACAAGGTAAATAATTTACGGCAAATAACCCAATGATTTGAGTTTATTCACACAAAATTGCAGTGCAATCCAACGGTTAAATCTCCAAATATAAGCACAAGATTATCGAATGGTCCATCTAAAAATCCACTACTCCGTGGAAAAGAAATCTAATCCAAATTCAACTTGATATCTAGCCCAATTTATATTGTTCTTGAGGAGGCGGAAGAGAGATTAGACTTCAAGGTGAATTTGGAAACTTCAAGGACGGTGCAGGAAGCTTCAACACGCATATACGAATGAGTTGGCAATGTAGGCTTTCATTCATGGCATTCAAGGTGGAAAGGAGGGTGAGGTGGCATGGTGATGTGGCTGACCACATGGATGACATCATCATATGACCAATGGAGGGTTACCACGTCATCAAATCTTCTAAAATCTTTCAAAAGGTTACTGTCGAAGTTGTGTTCTCGTTGACAAAATTGATTGCATTGACGAAATCCATTTTGCGTTGTCGATAGGAAATCCTTGTGGAACTAAGCAAAGTAGGATTCCTAATCTGAGTAGGATTAGGATTACTCATCATCCATAATTTTAGTCACCGATTTTACTTTTCACCACAAATCATCAAAATAGGAAATCCTAGTCAAAACCTGGTGCAATTAGGATTCATAATCCTCATAGGATTAGGATTTCTACAACTTTAACCATTCTTGCTCATTTTGAGCTCCTCGTTCTAAATATGAACTCTATTTGTGCTAATTCTACCTTATTTAGCTCATATTCTTCTTTTCATGTCCAAAAGTACCTGTAGAGCACAAAGTAAGATAAACGAATCATTTTGTATAGAAAATGGGAACAAATACTAAGTTTTAAGGTACTAAAAAGATAAGAAAATATAAGTGTATCAAATTTCCCCACACTACTCGAAAAGAAAAGAAAAATGAAAACTAAGAAAAGAAAAAAACTAAGTGCGTGGAAAATGAAACTTAAAACACACTATATAAGAAAAACTACTTAAATGTATAACCTTTCTCCAGACCTCCCAACAATATCAAAGAATGCAAACATTCTAACTAAAACCTAGTTAACCATGATCAAAACATAAAAGTCATGAACTCACTTTAAATGTAAGAAACGCGCTAAATAGCACAAAGGAGTTAAAGGAAATCTATTTCATATCAAAATAATAGGTTCTCTCATGAATAAACACTCCAACACTCATGTGTTTAACTCAAAAAATTCAAACAATGGATACGTTCTACCATAAGCTTACTTTTCAATCTAAAATACACTACTGAATATACATGCACAACATGAATCAAAAGGACTTAATCAAGGTTTTAACAAGGTCGGATAAAGGTAATGTTGGGACCCGATCCGGAAACCGGATCCCAACCAGAAGATGGAACGAAAACGGAGGAAACAAAGCGGATTCAAATCGAATAAATCGAATCACATCATGCGGAAGCAAAAGCAAATCGAAATCGAATCATAAAGAGGAAACGAATGGCAAAGCACACAAACGGAGTCAAGTGAAATTGGGCCGAAAACAAACCAAACAAACGATGTAATCGATCTGAATCAAATGCCGACATCCGTTGGAAACACGAAGAATAGAAAACTTATCGCGTTGGATACCTTTAAACTCTCAATCTATCCGAAATCCGGTATAAATTTTTCTTTTTCTCTTTTTCTCATAAATCTAACTCATGCAAATCCATACAATTTCCCTTTTCTTGGAACTTATCCTCAATCAATTTCTCGATTCAATATCATTTTCTTATACATTCATATATGTCCCAAAACTCTATTCTTATTACCAATTTTATCGAAAATCAGGCAGCATAACGGCTGCATTTAACCTAACCCAAAACCCGCAAATGGTAAATACACTTCTATAATTACCAGCTCAATCACACAATTCATCAATATCGACCGGACCCTCCGTCCGGGATCTCAGCATAAACAAACGCAATCCTATATCTAAAACATTTCAATAAACCACAATCTTCAATCAAGATTATCCACACACAACCCGATCATAATCATAAACAAATCCCATAATTCATTTCCATACACAATTTCATATACATATACAATTACCATTTATCTTCCATAATCCCATAATCATACTCAAATCCATAATTTACTTACATAATCCAATTTTATAATCATACACAAACTCAATTCCAAACAATAAATTCATAATTTCTTTACATTCCGAAATTTCACAAAATACAAAGCAAACACAATCAAAGGACATCTTGACCTTCCTTTCACCCGATCTCCTGCTTGAATACCTGGAGGTGGGGATGAAAGGGGGGTGAGCACAAAGCTCGTGGATAATATGTTTATAAAACGAATAAATAAGCAAAACCCTTGAAATCTTTTTCCTTTTCTGGTCTTAGAAAACATTTCTTTGAAATCCGTAAAGCACA
>JAOSBK010000006.1:3269559-3282587 GCA_027568895.1 Erythroxylum shatona | reverse complement strand
TTTATTTTTATGTTGCCAAACAGTCTACTGTATGAAGCTCTTTTAAAAAAGTTATTTTTTTAATTGACAGCCAAACAATCAACTGGCTTTTAAAAAAAGCTCTTCTCAGAAAAGCTCTACTGACAAATGCTCTACTGATAAAAGCTCAACCAAACGGGCCCTTACTATATAAGGGAATGAATTACTAGCAGATTCTTCTTTGAACCCTTCATCATATTTATCTACAACCATGAGTACTAATGTTAGTACTTCTCATATATAATCCTCATCTTCATCCTTATCATCGGAGGATAAATTAGATCTCCCTTCCGCAATTTTAACACAAAACAAAGCTTTACTATTACATATACCAATAACAACTTTGCAATGGATTACTATATGAAAAATATAGTGAACCAACCAAAGCATAAAGGCTCAATCCTTTGTCATAAAGTAATTTATCGTGACAATGCTGCAGTAGATCAAAGACTATGGGATAATTATTTTACAAAAAATCTAAGATATAATACAGCAATGTTTCGCAATCGATTTCGAATAAGTAAAAATTTATTCCTACGACTTGTTGGTGTTGTTGAAGGTCATGATGACTACTTTATGCAACGGAAAGATAGATGTGATAAACTAGGATTGTCTAGTTTACAAAAACTAACATCGGCATTTTGAATGTTGGCGTATGATGTATCAGTTGATTTAATTAATGAATACATTAAAATTGGAGAATCAACTGCAATTGAAAGTACAAAGAGGTTTTGTCGAGCCATTATGGAGGTCTTTGGACAATGTTATCCAAGAGCACCGGATGCTAATGATGTTGCAAGACTGCTTAAAATTAATGAAGAATGTAGTTTTCCAAGGATGCTAGGGAGCTTAGATTGCATACACTGGACATGGTAAAATTACCCAACGGCTTAGGCAGCACAATATAGTGGACATAGTGGATTCCCAACTATTATTCATGAGGCTGTAGCTGATTATGATTTGTGAATATGACATGTACATTTTGGTTTCTCAAGTTTAAATAATTACATTAATGTGTTGGAGGCATCTCACTTGTTCACAAATCTTGCCAAAGGTATAACATCTTTTGCTCATTATGTTATTCGAGGAAAAGTGTACGATACTGAATATTCTTTAGCTGAAGTATTTATTCAAAATAGTCTATCTTGGTACAAATCATTCATGATCTCCAAGGTCCAAAAAAGAAGTTATTCACGAAAATGTAAGAAAGCATGTAAGAAGGATGTCGAGCGTACATTTGGAGTTCTCCAACCACAATTTGCAATCATCAAGGGACCGGCATGTTTTTGTAAAAAATTAAGATTAGGCAATATTATGTCACCATACATTATAATGCACAATATGATCATTAAGGACGAATGTGATACTCAAGCGGCATACAAGATTGGAGCGAAATGTCAGCCCCTAATATTAATATTAAATAGTGACGATACAATTATATTTCAAAAATTCTTTGCTAGACATAAGCAAATTAAAGATAAAGAAGTTCATTATAAACTTCGTAATATACTGATTAAACATTTGCAAAAACGATATGATAATCCGAAGGATGAGAGGTTAAATGTGTAATAAAAATATTATATGTGTATGTTATTAATTTTTTATTGCAATAATATTAATCATATATGTTAAATAATAACCAAACTAATATAAAGTATATATTAATTAATTTAAAATAATAATTTTATTTTAATTCTAAATAAATAAAAAATAAAAATCATTGTATAAATATAAATTAATTTAATTAATAACTAAATTATTGTGAAATATTTATCACCAGATTTTGTGTAGAGTGGAAAGAGTAACACAAAGTTTGCTATATAATTTTTTAAAATATTCTCTTTTACATTGCTGTGAAATTTTAACTTTAGTTGGAGATAATCTTACCACTACCATAATGATCTCTGTCCCCTACGAGAGACGGAATGAGACGTGGAGACAGCTTACCAGAAGAGGAGAAAAAAACTACTACATGGTTATGTTGTTTCGGTTCTGTTTTTCACAAACTAACTTAAATCAATCAGACATCGTCTCGCGTATTAACATAAAATTCTGCTCGCTGTATTGTTAAATATACAGGCACACATGTGAATGTGTGATCACAGGAATCTGCTGGGCACCCACTCGTTTACCCTCAGTGGAAGGCTATAAAACTCGTCATTTCTAGCATCTCCCTTCCTCTGCTGGAAAGATTTCAACCATGGAACTCCTCTGTCATTTACAGTGTGCCTTGCATCGATTGTATTGTCAAGAACTGTTGCAACGATGATTGCCACGCTCGGAGGTGATGAGAAGATTGTGTTCAATATGTCATTGAACTGCAGGTCACAATGCATACACCACATGTGAGAACGACGGAAAAGCCAGTCGAAACGTACAATTTTAAAGTTGATATTTGCAAATTGATTGTTTACAACCATGTTTTATTAGATCAACGCCATGAATTTAGCTCCCAACATAAAACCAAGAATCTTAACGGTTGATTGAAGCATTCAGTGTTAAATGCATGGTCGACGTAGAAAAGGACAATCAAAGCATGATGTTTATATGCAACTTACCCATCCACCACCAGTTCCCACAGGTCCATGTCCATCACGGGTGGTGTTGCTGACAAAATATTGAGGGATTGATATTGCAAGGAACAAAGACAGGCCCAGAACATAGTGATTTCTCAAGGAGTTGTTGTTTGCAAATTGTATAAACGAAATACCGATAGCAGCTGCCCAACAGGAAAACAGAACCAAGGTCTTGGATTATGTAATCATTCTTGTAGAATAATGTCTCCATGATGAAAATAGAATCACTCACCCACAATGCCAAATGAAACGCAGTAAATGGCAGCAAATATTGGAAGAGGAATAGATGCAAAGAAGGCCCCAAACTTTCCTGAAAATATGCAAGACACAGCATAATCAACTCAAAAATATGCACTCCTGCCGATTATATTGAACAATTAATAACTGATACAAATACAAACCAAATATGGAGAAGAAGATCATGTAACCAGTTGATATCTGCACCACTCTTCGGCTGCCTATGTGTGTTAATCCAAGAATACCCACGTTTTCACTGCAACATCATTCATGTTAGTCAACACAATGACTTCTCAATTCTGGTGTGGATCTTTTTCATTTTTTTACTCCTTTTTTTACCACTATAACAGATAAAATGATTGTATTTCCATTCTATGGTAGCAGCAATGCACCAGACAAGCCAACTTAGATCTTGGACATTTGTAAGACATCTAATTCTAGCTAAAAGATGTTTGATGTAGAATAGCTTTGCTGCATTGTTGGAAGTAAAGAAACTTAAGCCCAAAGTAGACTTCGCCAGGGCACTTTTTTTCCTTACACAGATGCAGTGGTACCGACAGCGGCTCCGAAGATCCCATCAAGCAGTAAGCTAATACCCTAAATTACCAAAAAAAATGATCACACCTCTAAATTGCCAAAACATCCACAATGTCCTAACATCTGTTTAACTGCAGGCAGACAACTAAATCAAGCTGGAATAGAATAAAGAAATATATGGCATTGAACTGACCTGCAGACCTATACTTCTGCTGAGGACATGTGATGGAGGATATGTAGCACCTGCAAGCCGAGCAGCAGCAATAAACGTTCCAGTTGACTGCAGGGGAAGTTTGAGGATTAGTCAAGAAACAAAATAGAACAATTTGTTATATCCATGAATAAATGATAATGGAATGTAACATCTATAATCATAAGTTACTGGATGCTCAATCAAAATTTAAGCAGTATTTTCAGGTTTGCAAAAACATTCAGATATATTATTAAAAATGATTTCCGAAATTATATAACAAAGTTTAAAAGAAAGAATGAACCTCCGCAGATGTTACAAGTGCGGCCCCCATCATTCCAAAGACATGGCTTGCTCTAAATATGGGAGCACCCCACTGAAATGGGTATGGAACTCTAACCCTGAAAAACAAGAAAGCATGTCAGAGAAAATAACAATCTTAGCATATCTCAACACCATGCGAACAGAAAAGACTAGGGCTTCTGGCAATACCATGGAGCAGAAGACATCAGAAAAGATTGATCTGTGCGGCAACTTTGTTTAGTTAATGGTGAAACACTATTATAAGCACCAGCAGCGGTAAGGATGGCAGCAAAAGCCCATACAATCCCGATACACAAGAGTAAGCCAAACTTTTCAAGTATTGGACGGCCCCTTTGGTGGAGATGCTTTAAGTACTGCCATAAACACACAAATCCTTGTTAGTGTATTGGAGACCAAAATAATCATAACCTAAAAAGATAAATTACCTGGCAAATGACAAGAAGAATCAGCATAGGTAGGCCAATTTCCACACAATTTGCAAGCTGCATTATGAAATGTCAACAAAAATACTTCTTTTAATTAGCTTTCGAGAGCAACAAGTATTAAATTAAAGCCCTCAGTAAGAATAACTACCAGTGGAAAACCTCTCATGAAGAGACCAAGACCAACCACAGATACCACTGGGACGACAACAATAGGAGTAAAAAACCTGAAAAGGGTAATCTTAAGCATTACAAAAAGGGAACTAATGTAACATTCTTACGCAAAAGAGAGGATAGTGACAATAAAATATAAACAAAATGAGCACAACAAATACAGACTAGAGAATAGAATAAGTACCTGGTCAAATGACCCCAAAGTTGACCATACCCAAGAATGATGTTGACAAAGGAAGAAACTATAAGTGATCCTTGAATAGTCCTCATAGTGTGGGAAAATCTCTACAACAACCAAACTCATTCTAATAAGAATCTAAAGCAGGTAAAAAGATTCAAACCATGTCAGAAGAAAGTTCATATTTCACAATCTAAAGTTTACAGAATATGCACCAAACCATGCATATGGATATAAAATAAACTACCAAAATGCAGAACACACAATAAGTCATGTACAAGAATATTGTTCGAATTCAAGTTATATCAAGTACTTCATACCTCACTGTCATCAGCAAAGTTCTCATCAGACAAATCCCTGATTATCGACAATACAGGTAGAGTGAAAGCAACTGATGCACTCATCACTGTGGGCAGCCTTGTTCCTATCAATGTTTGAAGCAATGTATTCAGTCCCGTCATAAACAGCAGAGTTTGAATAACACGAGCTTTGTCCCCCTTCCGCAATAAACACCAATTCAAATAAATAATAAGCAATGACCATTAATTTGCAGTTGACAAGGGAATTCAGAAGATAAACAAAGCTTACATGATCACCTCCCATTTGAGGCACAAGACCACTGGCAATCAAGACTATGGTTCCAAGCATCACAATGAAATGTTGGAAAGCTAGAAGAAACATCTCAGCTGCGAAGTTGAATTGCTTTCTTAGTTAGTTGCATAACGAGAATAAGTCTGAATGCACCAAAATAATAACAAATAACATAACATATGCAATCCTTGAACTTAATAATTGATGGAGATCGACTCCATGCAATTCAAAAGAAAATAATCATATACGAAATACAGGTACAAAGTATCGCAAATTAAAGAGAATTTGAACCAACTTACAATTTACAAGACATTAATGAGCAAACCGAAATGGGGAAAATTATGCAAAATAATATTTTCTCACTTTTTTTTACTCTATTAACTTGATATTATCATTAGATTTATTAAATTATATTTATCATATGTTAGGTTGGAATCATAAGATTTCGGCATCTTCAAATTATCATTTTCTTCCAAATCTTTAAATATTCCCTTTTTTTTTCCACAAATAGCTCACTAATGTAAGCCTTTTTACATTATAGACGTTTATAAACTGCATAAAGATGATTTGATATGCAACAAAATTCTTGTTATTAAAATAATAATCCATTTCTCGATTTAATGTTATAATCCAAGATTCGCATCCAGGTGGTGATTTATTACCTAATTCACACCAAAACATATATAAAAGAGAAATAATCAAAATCAACCACCAACTAGCAGCGCCTCTAGAGACGCAGACAGGCATAAAGTAGAATATCTCCTCTCGTGCATAGCCACTGGAATACTAGGCTAAAAGCATCCACCTTTAGCACAAAAACCTCAAACTTTAACAGGCTTTTGCAGAATCGAATAAACCCAAATTAGAACCAATACAAAGATACTAATTAAACTACAGAAACCGAATCATAAGTACAAAACACAACGAAAAGTGAGAGAGAGGGAGGGAGAGACTGACGCCAAGCCGGGTTAGAATGGATGCAATACTGAAGCTGGAGAAGTTGCTCGGCCGGAGTCCAGATGGGCCCTTTTGACAAGGCCAAATTAGGCGGCGGAGGTAGTGGTGCCGCCGCAGCTGGCGGTGGTGCCGTTTCCCCCATGTTGTTTCCTCGCTTAGTCTTACCTCACTAAGTCACGAATTACGCAAAGTGGAAGAGTAACTGCGGATACGAAGTAGAAACTCGAAACTCTTCACTACTCTTAGATATATTAAACTACCGCTTTAAATCACCGACAGAACTAGAGGGCGGCACAAGGGAGTTCCTCGAAAAAGCATAAATAAATAAATTATTCAGAACTGCCTTCACTCGGGCGACGCAGCATGATCAAAAATAGCCCAAAAAGAGAAGAACCCAAATAAAATAAACAGCTCAGGACGGTAGCACGCAGAGTAAAGGACAAGTCTTTTTTAGTTTTTATTAGTTATTAAGACGGAAGGAATGAGGAGAGAACATGCAAGCGAGTGTGAGATTTGAGACCCAGTACAAGATTAAGATTGAGCAACGAGAGAAAAACAGAGTGTGAGTGTCTGCAGTGTTAAGTTATCGTAAGATTGCGTAAGTTAAGGTTGACGTGTTCCGAGGGAGAGGTTACAGTAGAAGAGTGTCGAAGCCGTTTTCATTTTGTCCTCTTCATTTTACGGTTGTGCCCTCTATAATACACTTTTGTGAGTTCTAACACTCCTAACAAGGCGGGTCGTGTTGGAATTGAGATTTGAGACTCGGGGGCAATTATGGCCCTAACCGTGCCAAAACGATAACCGTATTATTATATGGAAAAGATTTTTACTGTTTCGCTTTAATTTTGGAAAATAAATATCACAAACAAAACAACAGTTTTATACAATATTTTAAATTTTGAATAACTTATTAAATATGAGGTTTAAAATTCGAAATTTTTTTGTTATTTCAAATAATTTAAAATTTAATTAAAAATTGTTAAATAAAATTAAATAATTTTTTTAATTTATAATAACTTATTAATTTATAAAAATTAACATATTTTTAACTATAAAAATTATTAAAATAAAATTAAAATTATACCAAAAAAGAAAAGATTTAACATTTTTAACATTCGACTAAAGTTGAATTGAATTTTTAATGATAAGTTGTATAAAGGTTTTTTTAAAACGAAAGGAGACGTATAATTACTGCGGTCATGACTTTATTCCCAGTTTCCAACACAAATGGTTCAGTTCCGAGGCTTCCGCCTAAAAGTTAATCGGCAAGTAGTGAATTATATTGGCTATTAGTTGTAACTAATTATATCAGCTATTTAATTATATTAGTTATTTATTAAAATTATTTGATAAAATTAGTTATTTAGTATTAATTGTTAATGTGTAAAATAACTTATGAGAATATAAATATTATATTTCTTTGTATTTCGTTAAATATTCTTATAAGAATTTATATTTTAGATATTTAATTTTACAAAAATTAAGTTTATAATTTTAATAATAATAATAATAATAATCCTTCATTAAATTCTTTATTACTATGAATGATGCAGCGAGCTACATCATATTAGTATTTTCATATAATATGTATGAATTTTATTATTTAATAAATTAAAAATATTTATAATTATAATATGACACAAATACAACATATAACATAATTCAAAATTATGAAATGAGGATATAATCAGTTTTTACCCATTAATATTTGGTTGATTATCAAAAAAGCTCCATTTATAAAACTTTTAGAAATCAACTTATTAGAATTAAATAAGCTGATCAATAAGTTATTTATTAAATATATCAATAGTTTTTAAAATAGTCAAAAAGTTATATTTTAGTCATAAACTAAAAAACAGCTTGTCAGATGATTGCCAAACACATCCAAATTCTCCGTCCATAGAAAAAGGTTTTTACCCCTTTAAAAGCTGTATTTTACTTGATGAGAGGGTTAGATAATAATTGTCGGATAGGGAAATATTTTAACAAATATTTTGTTCCGATTATTTTATTCCAACTCTATTTTATACTATTTCATCTATATATATTTTTAAGTCCTATATAAATATATAAATGAAATAGTACAAAATAGAGTTTTTTTTCTAAAAACTACTCGAATATAATAATATAAAGCTGCATCATATATTAATGAGTCCAGTTAACCTGAAAGAAGATTTATAGCAGTACGGAATGAGCCACACCCTTTATTCATAAGAACCCATGCTGTGTTCATACATATAGATAAGGTATATGGTTGAAAGTGGTTAATATCAATATCAGATTGTCGCTTTTCTCGAATCGTGGTCGAACTTAATTGATTACGGGAAGTCAAGTCATCCATATCTAAGCTTTTGGATAATGGCTGTAGGGTAGGGTGTGGGTCTTTCTTGTTTCTGTCTGTTTTCTTTTTCAAGTAGAGGGAATATGGTCTTTCTTCATCGACCACTACCTATGTATAAGCATCCAGTCACGTCACCTTCCCACTCTTTCAAACAGTTCAGTTAATGATAATACATTGTGCCCCACAAAAGGCAAGTCTTAACACTAATCATTCACAACTTAACCCTTCTCCACGAAGCAACGGTCAATAATTTACATGGTATATATATATATATATATATATATATATAATGATAGTTCACAAGATTTAAATGAAATGTTTAAATAAATCAACAACTTCAAATTAAATGACAAGATAATTATTGGATTAAACTAAACTTAATATAAAGAAGGCCACATCCTAACCATGATTACATTTCTTTATGGGATGTTTAAAATTTGACCATGAGACATTTTTTGTCGTATATCAGAAGAAAATGAATGAAGATTGAAGAGTCATTAAGTACAACCTAAGTTTAGGTGTCACAGTGACAATATTCTTAATGACGTGCGATTATTTATTTCTCCACCTATTGTTGACACTTAACAAAGAGTCTAACACATGCAATATACAACTACATTATCCAATAATAATCTTGCTAACACACATAATTTAAAAAGGTTCAATAATATGTAATCTTAATAGAGAGATGAACGCATTATTAAACATATTTAAATTTGTGTGGTGCCTTGAATAATGTGCCTAATTTTTATGTAAAGGTTATATAGTAATATATATATATAAGGTGCCTTGACATTTTTTGGAAACAAATTAATTAAAAAATCCTTACATGTAAGTAAAAAAGAAGCATACTATAGTTTTTCTTAATCTAAATATTATAAAAAGCAATAACATGATAAATACGTGCATTTAGTGACATATGGTTTTGTTTCATTTTACGAACAACAAAAGTTGAAAAAAATAAATTACAAAGGTACCTTCCTTAGAACAAAGTAAATGTCGTGAGACATTTTTCCTAATTTTTGTTGTTTTACTTCTGCCCAACCACAAGTATAGACTGTTGATTGATATCAATATAAAAATTTGTACAAATTTGGAAAATTTTGTGATCAAGTTAAATATTTATAATATTTTATTGTTACATATATTTATTCTTATCTTATTCATTGTAATCGATTATTAACAATTTAATGTTTTTGCATGTAAATGGAGAAGTGTATTAAGATTTTGTGTAACAAAAAAATATCACTCAAATTTAAAGGTAAACTTTATCGTTTAGCAATTAAGTTGACCATACTTTATGGAGCAGAGTGTCGACTCGTCAAATAAGTACATGGTCATAAGCTAATGGTGATGAAAATTAGGATGTTCTATTTTGATGTGCATCCTTACTATAAGAAATAAGGCCAGAAATATAATAGTAAGAGATAAATTAAAGGTAGTTAATATTATTGACAATTAAGAGAGACAAAATTTAGGTCGTTTGGATATATTAAGAGAAGACACTCGGATACTCCAATGAAAAGATGCAAAAAAATTGTACTTAGAGGCTTAAAAAAAAGATCTAAGAAGAATTTAGGAGAAGTGATCAAAAGTGATATGATAATGTTGGAAGTTACCGATGATATGATCCACAGTAGAAAATTTTAACGTATTAGAATTCAGATAAAAGATCCCTTGTAAAGAGATCTTTGTAATTCCCATAAGTTTTTTAACTTTTTCTTTTGTAGTTAGTCTATACTTATAAATAGGTAGTACTTACCTTTTAAGGTTTTAACCTTTTTTTTTAACCTATCTTGTTTTAGTTCTTCTTCTTCTTCTTCTTCTTCTTCTTCTTATTATTATTATTATTATTATCATCATCATCGTCATCATCATTATTATTATTATTACTACTACTACTATTATTACTACTACTATGGGTTAATTACCAAAAAAAAAGTCAAGTTTTTTTCAAATTTTCAATTATAGTCGAAATTTTAAAAAGTAGCAATAAAATGTCCAAATTTTTAATTTTTTCAATTCTAATATGACATCAAATTCATCGTTATCTTTAATGACGCGACACTAACACTTGTCAAAGGACTTTCATTAATCAAATAACACAAATACGTTTGATTATTGAAATGAAGTCGTTTCATGATAAAACTGAAACGACATCATTTTAACAGGAAAAAATCACATCTCTCAATTTGTAACCTAAATCCCTAAGTTGTTGAAGAGATATTAAGTAAATTGAGAAAATCAAGTAGTAGATTCTCTAGCCTGGCTAAGGATTTTGTTTAAATGGATTCACGTCTGAAGAAACTAACTTCATTCTTAGATGTTGGGAGGAAGGACGATGTTTGCATTGTTGGGATCTTGGGAATGGGAGGAATTGGGAAGACAACTATTGCTATAATTACCTTTGAAAACTATCTCACCTATTCGAATGTAGCTCTTTCTTTCAAATAAAAGGGAAACTAATGAAAAACATGGACCTGTTCATTCACAGGAAAAGCTTCTTCATCAAACCTTGTTGGACAAGAACTTGAGAATATGGGATATCTACGAAGGAATGGATGAGATCAGACACAAACTATGCTCAAGAAAGACTCTTAGTTGTTCTTGATGATATAGATCAACTAGAATAATTAAAATCATTAGCAGGAACAAATGAATGGTTTGGCAGTGGAAGTAGGACGATCATAACAACTAGAGATAAGCATTTATTGATATGCCATGGCGTTGAAAAAATATACAAGGCTGAGAAGAAGCAGTCCAGCTTTTGCGCTCAAAAGCTTTTAAGAACTATGGCCCCACAGAAGAGCATTTGGAGTTGTGCCAAGATGTCATGAAATATGCCAACAGTCTTCCATTAGCTCTTAATATTCTTGGCTGTTTTTTTATGTGGAAGATCAATAGATGAATGGAAGATTGAGAAGATAGATTTAGGTTACAAATTGAGGGATGTGATTTTCTCTTGTTAAAATGATATTGTTTCAGTCTTATCGTAAAACGTCGTTGTTTCAATTATCAGACTTTAATGAAGGCTCCTTAGTATGTGATAGTGTCACGTTAACAAAAATAATGATGAGACTAACATAAGGTTAAATTTGAAAAAAAATTGAAAGCTTTGACATTTTATTATTACTTTTTAAAATTAGGGTTATAATAAAAAAATTGACAAAAGTTTGAATTCTTTGGTAATTAACCCTTATTATTATTTTCTCTTTACGTGAGTTATTTGGAAACAGTTTCTCTACTAATTAGGGGTATAGTTGCACACTACTAAACTTTCTCAGACTTCACGTGTCAACGGAATTTCTATTGAGTGTAGTTGTTGTTCATTAATTCTATTTCTATATTAATATTTCATTAAATCTTAATGGACATTTTTCAATATATACACACTTAATACGTATAAAGTGTTTATTTGTAAATACTGACAATTTATGTAAATGTAATAAGGATGTAACAACTGCTTATAAAAACTTATTGGAATGATCATGTCTTCATTTAATTTATTAAATTAAAAAAAACATATCATCTTTTCATAATATTATTTTGTAAATTAGTAAGTCACTTAATTTTATAATAAAAAATTGTAATCGCTGTTTTAAATATATATTGAATAAGTTGTTTAGTGATTAGATCACAGGATTTGATCTTATTTGACAAATGGTAGCATTGTGGAGAAGCGCTTACTTGATTTAGTCATTTCGTTAATCCGGACACGCAATAAAGACAAAACGACGATTCGCTCCACCGCCCTTTGATCTTCTCTTTCAAATCACAACAAAAAGTAAGCCTTTTTGTGTAATTTTTATATTAATTTGATCTGAATAAAACCGCGTTAGCACAGGTAGATGACAAGGAAACATGCATGCAAGCGTGGATCAAAAGCACGTGCCTTGGCAGATCATAAAATTTAATCAAGAACCCACTCCCACTCGGTTTCGGTGGGAACAAGCAAATGGGCCGAAAGAACATTTATGATTCTTCTGGGCCAATTCTGAGCCTGGATAAAAAATAGTTAATTATAACTTTTTCTAAAAAATTTTAAATCTTTGAAATTTTAAAATTTTCATTTACTTTGTAATTATAAAAAATTATTTTTCTTCCCTAAAAAAAAAATTAATTTTCTTATATTTCGTTTAAAAGATAATAACAAAATATACAACGTATGATTGTGAGATAAAAACTAATAAAATATTTATATAACGATTTAACTCAACTTTTAAATTTGATTTAAAATATTTAAATTCTACTCAAATTAATAATATAATTAATCAATATCAAGTTTAAGAATTGAGTTAGATTACTATATTAATAATATTCTATTAGTTTATATCTAATATACATATTACATGTATTTTATTAGTGTTTTTAATCCCTGTTTAACAATAGGAAGTTTTTATATAAGTAAAATTAGAAAGAGTTTTTAAAAGAATTTTAAAAATTAAAAAATATAATTTTTAAATTATATACAAATTTAGGTCTT
>JAOSBK010000006.1:3249582-3269459 GCA_027568895.1 Erythroxylum shatona | reverse complement strand
GAACCCACTCCCACTCGGTTTCGGTGGGAACAAGCAAATGGGCCGAAAGAACCTTTATGATTCTTCTGGGCCAATTCTGAGCCTGGATAAAAAATAGTTAATTAAAACTTTTTCTAAAAATTTTTAAATCTTTGAAATTTTAAATTTTTCATTTAATTTATAATTATAAAAAATAATTTTTCTTATATTTCATTTAAAAGATAACAACAAAATATACAGCGTATGATTCGGAGATAAAAACTAATAAAATATTTATATAACGATTTAACTCAACTTTTAAATTTAATTTAGAATATTTAAATTCGACTCAAATTAATAATATAATTAATCAATATCAAGTTTAAAAATTAAGTTAGATTACTATATTAATAATATTCTATTAGTTAATATCTAATATTCATATTACATGTATTTTATTAGTGTTTTTAATCACTGTTTAACAAGAGGAGGTTTTTATATAAGTAAAATTAGAAAGAGTTTTTAAAAGAATTTTAAGAATTAAAAAAATATATTTGTTAAATTACATACAAATTTAGGTCTTTTATTGTAAATGAAGTAACAACAACTTCTAGTCATCTCTATTGGAAAATCATGACGGGATCCGATCATAACCGCAGCAGAATAATTATAAAACTCTTTTAGTATTTTGATTTCTCAAAAATTAAGATCACTTTAATTATATGAAATGATCAACGTATAAATTATAACAAAATTTGAATCTTAATTCGTACCTTATTATGAAGCTTAATTATAATCTTATTGTATCGTTTCCAAAATCAGTTCATCTCAACCACTGTAGCTGCACAGGTATTTGACTTTTAAGGGTATCAACAAGAAATGTGAGAGAACATTGTAACTCTTACAGAGAGAGTTAAGCAAGAAGTGTTAGTTTCATTGGAGCTTAAGTCGATTTATAATAAGTTTTGGACATTTTAGTAATTTAATTGAAATTAAATACTAATTTCAATTAAACTTTAATTAGGATTATTTATAATTCTAATTAAATATCAATTATGCCAAAATAAGATCCAATATCTCATATTGGTCTTTATTTATTAAATATTTCATATTTAATCATAAAGTTTTTCAAATTTTACAATTAAGTCTAACTTGATTAAAATATCTTTGCTCTCTTCAACTCGTTTTTTATGTGAGATCTATTAGATTATCAAATATGTTGGCAATAATTATAATTCATAATTTATAATTATAATTAGATAAATTAAAACTCATTTTAATTTATCTTTAATTCTTTAATTAAACAATTTATAATCACATATCAATATTGATGTCTAATAACGTATCATGATCACCCAAATATTTATGAATGTCAAATTAGTTTTGATTAATCTATCCATACATGATTTTTTCATATAATTTAATAGTTTTATCATACAATATTCCGATTAGACACATAGCATTGAACTAACATCAACTTTATTTTGAGTCCAATTATATTAGTTATCAGTCATTAACTATTGATTTAATTAATAACATTTATAAAATATTTACCAAAGATCATTCTATTTTGGCCAAAGATTTTCCAAATCAATACTAATTGAGAGCAACAAAACACTCTCCCTAATTACTTTAGGATGATGAATCATATCTTAATCATGGTTCATGATACATCCAATGACTACTGACTGAACGACCCATGATTAATTATGTTATAAGTAGTATCAAAATATAGCAATCTCTATATAAGATAACTTTAGAGATCTTAAGTCAAATAATCACTTATACAATCATCACAATGAGAATTTCCTTAGATATACAAGCAATATTCTAAATGAATTTTTCATATCGGGTCAGATCAGTAAGCTTGTTCTCTAACAAGCACCTACACATTTGTTTAAGTATCTCCATACTTTAACTCACGAGATTGACAACTTCCTTCATAAGGAAAAACATAACATGTGTTAGTCTTTTTACGTTATATTAATGTTCAGTCTTAATAGAACAATTTAGGGATAATACATAAATACAAAAAGAATCTCATAATTATAATCTTATTATAATTTTATTTGCAATATATAATTATCCAATGGATTTTATTATACACATCTAAACATGTACAAGATAAATAATGCCTTTAAATAATTGCCATTAAACTCCAACCAAACCAATTGGTTGTAGAGAATAAAATAACGATCTCTCATTTGCACTAAGCCAACAATTTAAGTATCATATACCATATCATCATATGACGATCATGATACAATTGGAACGGTGGCTTAATCAAAGAATCTACAAGATTCTCTATAGTGAGCACTTACTTAAATCTTATAACTTTTTATCTTAATTATCATTATAATTAAGAAAAATTACCTAAATACATACTATGAGATCTTAGCTCCTTTTGCTTGCCCAGTGGCTTTAATGTTCTACAGTACATTACTATGTTGAACAATGCAAGGAATTATATTAAGTTCGTTAAAGAACTTATTGATCCAACTATTTATTTCCATTAAATGAAAAATGTATTAAGGCTTAATTAGCAACCATTTTTATATTAGAACATTTCCAATCTTAAAATGATATCGTCTTAAGTAAAATAAACCTTAACTAGGATTTACGTCTAAAGTAAATATCCATATAACCTTAAACTAACATATCAACTAAAATATAGAATAATGAATACTAAACACCTTCAAGACATTATCTATATACTTGGAGTTAGAATAGCTAAACAACTTTTAATCTATCTCTATAAATTTAATTTCTAAAATTAAGTTGTCACATTGTCATATCCAACAAGAGTTGTTATTGGACAATCATATTTTTAGCAATTGAAAATTATAATTTTTGTTCTCTATGAGCAATGTGCCTCTACATGCTCACACAAAAAAGGACAACTATACTCCTAATAGCCTTCTTGTAGACATGATAAATTCACAATCATCTCAAAATAAACTATTTAAATTCTTCAAAAAAAGTAAATCTTTCAATGTTTTGTAGCCTTTCAACTATGCATCAAATGTATCAATAAAGACATCAGTTCCAATTTGATGTATTGTCATGAGATTTGAACTTTTCAAATTTCATTTTACTCCCATTAGTTATCTTGAGAACTATTCTCCTATAAGTTTTCATAATTAAATGAAAATTTTGTTCAACAGGTCTGTAAGATTATATCCAACCTTTTGGATGTCTCATAGCTTTTTATTATTTAATTTAGTTCCAAAGTTAATGGATAACGTATTGTTAATGAGCACTTTTATATTGATTTTAGATACATAATTTGTTAAACTCTTGTCTATTTAATGTTTAAATTACACTAATTAAGAGTTATTTGTTATTAATTTTAGGATCACAACCAACACTACGCATGGTTCTTCACGTGAATTAAATGTATAAGGCTGGAAAGTGGGAAGGAGCAAGGAACGACAGCACACAGCCACCAAATGAGGAGCAAAACACAACTACTGGAAGAGATGAAACGCTATTGTGGGTAAGAAATAAAAACACTTAACAACGTCCAAGAGTAGCTCGAAATGACAATATAGAGACAAGAGGTGTGAAAAAATGTAAATAAAGAGTTGGACCAAAAAACCTTATTCGGTACATCATTAAGAAACTAAAGAAGAAGCTGGCGAAGGGGGAGTGAACCAAAGAAAGAGTTGTGCGTTAATGAGAGGAGTGGGACTGTAAGGTTTAATGGGACATTGAATACATAGAAAAAAGGTGAAGCTGGCGGTGCAAAGAGTGAGGAACAGCATGATGTACGTGAATAAGGAGGACATAAAGTCACAAACCTTATTTGTCATGTCAATGAATAGGAGAGAAAAGAGAGAATTTAGCAGTGGAGAGAGCATAGGAATGAAAGCAGCACGACATGAATAGGAAAGGTGGACTACAAGTTTATTCGACACATTAGCTACTGTGATGAAAGAGGATAAGTGGCGGTGGGGAGAGCAGAGGACGTTGGCCAAGATGTACTAAAGCTAGTGGTGCTAGAGAAAGTACAGTTGTGGGAGAACAATAAAGTTTGGGTGTTTTTAACTTTTTTAATTGTTTTAGTTTTTGTGGATTGAATCAATGTAGATATATATTATGACCATGATTTGTGTTACATTGATGAATATGCATGAGTAAGTTTTTTCGGTTAAGGTTAGGATTGATAGTGGATTAGGATAATTTTTGTGGTATTAGTTTTGCTTGATTGAATGCATATTTAGCCTAATTTAGCTTGATCACCTAGATTAGGGCCTTAGATGATTGAATGCAATAACCAATGGAATTTAATTGGTCGGAAAATTAACCAAGCAAAATACTTGAGACTAAAATGTAGACCAATCTTAGTATATTGTGTGAGAATACCTAGAATTAACGAACTTAATTTTAGACTTCTTGTCTTGAATGCCTTTTATTCCAAATTATCTATAAACTAAGTAGGTAATTCGGATTTAGAAGAGAAGGGAATTCCTATGAACATTTGGTTCAACTTGCTTAAGTGAAGTAATTCCTAAATCAATCTACCGTTACAAGTTTTAGTGTCTAATCTAATTGAAATCCGATACCTTAGCCAATTTATATCATTTGATTAAGTCTAATCGTTTTTAATTCATACTTTGCATATTTCCTTGATTTGCTTATTTTATTTTATTTTCAAATCAATCAATTCTTAATCGTTTGAGTAATTTTGCATCGTTTAATTTAATTGGCTTATGTATTGAAATCTCTTGGGTACGATATCCGGTTCTTACCATTTTATATTACTTGTCGACGGAGTATACTTGCATCTAGCTGGTCTAGATAGATTTAATTTATATTTATTTGTTTAGACCGCAACACCTATGCTTCAACCAATTATTACATCCTTGAGTCATTAACTTTGACTTTTTCAAATATTTCGCTTTTCATATCTAATTTGAAATCTTGCTAATTGATTCACTTAAAACTATTGAAAGTAAGTCATTGTATGAGGCATAGCTATAGAATAAATAATATTGCATAATACAATATCTCATATTGTATTTTCCTCCTTACATAATTTATACTCTTATGGAAATTTGTTGTGAAGGTATTCACCAAAGAATCTCATTATTTGTAGATAACCAAAAATTTAAAAATTACCACAATAATCTCATCAAAGTGTTTTAGTATTCTCAATGTTTAATTTTTACTTAGATTTAAACAATTTAAAATATTCAAATTTTAAAATATTATTTTATTTAATACATATGATTATATCACATATAAGTCATTAGTAATTTAATGAAATATAAGTATCATCCTTTTATGAATTATTATTTCATCCAATGCATCACATTTATAAGATTTAACAATTCATTACCATCATCATCCTTTCACCAATGGTTGGTTTGGTTTTTTTTTTAACTTGATAAGTTTCATATGATTCATAATAAAAAAGATACACATATCTTTGTATATAACTTTATGATTATCATTATATTGATTTAACCAACATGACATAAAAGGATCATCTCAGTTATCCAACTTTTACTCATACCACTTATGTTAAGCATAAGTCTCATTTGATCCAACACATACAAACTATTGTATAAAATTAGATCAACTACTTTTACTTGACAACCTATTTCTTATCATACTATGAATATTATAATAATGTTGAATATGAATTCAATATCAAATATTCATAAGCATAAACTAGAAATGCAAATGATATCTATCATATGTCATACAGGCAAGAAAAGTCGTGCAATATTTTCCTTCTAATGATAACCATTATCATTCTATAGCAAATACCTTTAATTGTAGCCAGCAATTATGTTTTTAGTAAGCTAAATTAAATGAAACATTTCCATCAAGGTACTATACCTTTCAACTCTTCTCTATGCAATCACTTGCATCTTGCTATCATGGTGTTGGCATGCTTTTTACATGTTGTCATTAAAGTTTATGAGACATTAGTCAACTCTAAATGTTATTATATTTTGTCATCTATATGATTTTAGCATATCTCAAAAAAACTTTATCATTGAATCCTCAATAGAAATTATAGCAAAATAACGTAATGGGCTGACAATTTTCTATCTAAATTTTGAGAACCCTTTCCAAACATAAACTGTATTCAAGAAATTAGTTTCACTAACTTAGTATAAACTATACTAAACAAGGTAAATTTAACTTAAAATAGAATATAAATGTAAGAAAAATAAGTAATTAATCATATGTCATGACTACCGAATGAAATTAAGACTTGAATTATGTATTTGGTTACTTTTACTATTTTATTTAAAATAATTGCACTCACTAAATTTAGTTGATTTTGAGTTTATTCAATAAACCAACTAAATTTAAATTAAATAAATAACAAATTTATCTCGTATAACTTTAAAATAATTGCACGATGGTTGGAGACGTACAACAATGGTTGAGTGAATTACAAAGTCTAACGAATGGTTCATAACACCTACAGGAGCAGACTCCCTCGTTGACTTCGTATTGAACATGCTTGGGATTTTCACATGTAGAGGCTCCGACGTCCGACCACGTCATGACGACCAAATTTGAGAACCTTTCACCTGGCCCAGCGAAAGAGAAGTAGCATCCCGTTTTTCTAGTATATGTATGAAACCTGGACTCAAGAACAAGGACAAAATGACACTTGAGTCCATTTGATTAAGCCATGTCGTGCTTGTTTTTCCTTCCTCCTATTTTATTTGAACGTTTATGTTTGCTTCTTGACATTTCAATGATTACTATTATTATTTGCAGAACTTGTCACTTATTTGTGGACCCATTGTACAAAATTCTTAAATTAGACGCTGTTGAATTGATTATTTGCTTCAATAAAAATTTAAAATCAAACATATACTTTTAATTTTGACTTTTGTACTTCAACTTGATATTTTTTTATTCTACCTCATTATTGTTATTATTATCATTTCGTATGATGGTTGAAAACACTCTCTAAGTATTGATATTTTATTTTTTGTATACCTTATTCATAGAATATCTATTTATTTTCTTAGCTTTTTTTTCCCTACAAAACCAACTAGCATAGTAAACATACGTATGAAGATTCTATCGAAGTCAGACTGAAATTAGGTATCTAACTACAACAAATGCTCACCAATAATTGAAATAATAGGTTCTTTAAGGTTGTTAAGGGACTAGAGTACTAGAATTCCCTAAGCTTTTCAAGTAACCTCGCAATACAATAGATAGATAAAACACGACAACAACAACAATAACACTCGACACAAATTTTGCTAACATTCGAAATATCGAAAATTATTAGAAATAGTAGATATATATTGAGTCACTTAGAAATCACAGATTTTATTAAGCTATAACAGAATTAGGAGTAAGTAGCTGAATCCCCCCAAAACTGCTGGTTAAGACTTTCATCTAGTGTGGATACTTGCATAATCCGATTCGGATTATATTTTATTGCGTCAACGTATACTTAAACAGGCCCATTGAGTATTGAGGCACGCTTTGCAAGCGAGTGATGATAAAATAATTTGGCCCATATATTTTTAAGGTATATCTTTTAGGATACGAAAGCTCAATTAAATACAAGAATTAGCGCATCAAAATTAAATAATTACGTTAACATTTAATTATTAACATAAATAACCTTTTGACATAATTATTTAATTTTTAAAAGTTTAAACACTTAATCGAAAATTTTTAAAAAATAAAATTTATAATGTTATGATTTATTAATTCACTTTATATTATTATTTATTAAGGAATATTTTATCATTTTGAAGCTAATTGCATTGCATGTCTTCTACTCTTTCTAATTAATGCCAAGCCACTCTTTCTCTACACCATTTTTAACATACACTAGCATTAAACTATAAGACTCGTTATTAACAATCATAGGAAGTAACGAGAGGCCAATAATGAGAAGGCAGTAAGATTAAAAACTAATAGTGCTAAAGCAATAAGATTAACAACTAATAGTGCCAAGGCAATAAGATTAATAACTCAAATAGTGCTAATGCACGCATAGTTTGGGCCAAGATATTTAGCAGCCTGTCCCTCTGACTCGGCCCCGGCTTCCGAGGAGAGAAAGTGATAGAGCGAAGGAAGAGATACCATAAGAAAGCAAAATCCACCCACAAGGTTTTCCATTTCGCTGGATGCCCTTCTGATTCCTTTCTGTTCTACTTGTCATGAAGTAGGATTTGTTTCTTTTATATATAGGTGTGAATCTGTTTGTTAAAACAATAAGACAGCGAGAGCTGTTGTATTTCCATCTCCTGTCATCATCACCAAAAGAAAGGAAGTTTTCAACAAAAATGGTGAGTTCCTTGTTGAATTTTCAACGGTCTTTTAAAGATATTTCCATCTTTATTGTTTGTTCATCCCTGCAGGAACAGATGATGAAAGACTCTTTTGCCAACTTCTTTGACCTTCTCGTGCATGTTTCACAATGTATATATATTGTCAGAGGTGATCAAATGCATCTGTTAGCTGACAAAGTTTATATCTTTTCACTGACCAGGAGATCGAGAAGAAAGATGTTAAAACAGGATCCGTTGAAGGAAGGAGGCGTGGAGGAACTAGAGCTACGTTTTTTGTTTATGGTAATTATTCAGTTTCAAGTGCTCTTAAGAGCTTGTAGGCTTTTAAAATGTTTTTTTTTTCTGTTAATCTTTCTGTGTTCATGATCCTGTGCTGATAAGTGTTGAATATTGTTGACGCAGTTATGACGGGGCTGGAGAACATGGCCTTCGTCTCCAATGCCGTGAGCCTCGTAACTTATTTCTACGATTACATGAACTTCAGCTTGACAAAGTCGGCCACTACTCTTACCAACTTAATGGGGACTGCATTTTTACTCGCAATGTTTGGAGGGTTCATCTCAGACACCTACTTGTCTAGATTCAAGACTTGCGTCATTTTTGGCAGCATAGAGTTGTTGGTATTCTTTTTAGCCTTTTATAATCACCATTCATCAGAATCAGTACCAACATATACATATGTATAATTTAATATTTCGTAATTTAACTAATTAATCTTTCGACACTCATTAAGGAACTATTGATTGATAGTATGACATTTCACCTGTTCCGGGCATGTGCGAATAATCGAAATCATGCATGGAGGCATTACATCGTTGACTTTGGAAGTTGCTAACCATAACTTGTTTAAGTATTAATTTGTTGATTACTGATTGTCGATCACAATAATGAACGAACATGTAGTCGTTGTATGTCCTAATTTATTGCAACATATGTTGCCCTCCAAGTGTCAAATGTTGGATCGGTACAAACATTTGGTTGACTGATCAGAATTTAGGTGATGATAATAATTCTACGGAGACAAAATTCCCTGTTCTTGAGTTTTCATTTTTATATGATTTTTAGTTGAGTCTATTATGGTGAGATAAGATTTGATTCCAACATTTCCAGGGATATGCCCTCCTGGCAATTCAAGCATATTTCAAACAACTAAGACCAATACCATGCAAAGGTGTTCAACCAGATCACAGGTATCAATGTGAGGCTGCAAATGAAACCCAAGTTGCAGTTCTTTTCACAGGTCTCTACCTCATGGCACTAGGCACCAGTGGGCTTAAAGCTGCTTTGCCCTCTTTGGGAGCTGACCAATTCAATGAAAAGGACCCAAAGGAGGCTTTTAAACTTTCCAGATATTTCAACTGGTTGCTGTTTAGTATCACAGCTGGTGCTATTATTGGAGTCACAGTCGTTGTTTGGATAAGCGCCAATCCAGGCTGGCAATGGGCGTTCGGTCTTTCCGTCGTTGCTGTCTTACTTGGCATTATCTTCCTCTGCATGGGGAAGTCTGTTTACCAACACAATGTGCCCAGGGGAAGCCCCTTCCTTCGCTTTGCACAGGTATGATTACTACATTTACAAGTTGTTACGTACACTTCTCAGAGTGGAGGCATCAAGGAAATTGGAGTTCATAGAAAATCGGAAATTGCATTTGCAGGTTTTTGTTGCTGCTTTTCTAAATAGGAGACTTCCAATCCCAAATTCAGCTGAAGAATTGTATGAAGTTTATGACAAAGAATCAGGGGCACAAGATGAAATTCTTCGGAGAACTGACCAGTTCAGGTATTATAGAATTCCAGTGATTGCTGCAGCCAAGTGACTTTTTTAAGCCTTGTATGAAACATGAATTCACTGTTCGATTGTTGCAACTCCCAGATTCTTGGACAGAGCAGCTATCGTGAATACTAATGGTGAATCTACACCTTGGAGGGTATGTACAGTTTCGCAGGTTGAAGAAACAAAAATCCTGATCCGGATGCTACCAATTATACTTAGCACAGTCTTCATGAACACGTGTCTAGCTCAACTCCAGACTTTCTCAATCCAACAAGCCGCCACCCTGGACCCTCGTATTCTTGGCTTTAACGTGCCAGGACCATCGCTTACTGTTATTCCCCTACTTTTCATGGCAGTGCTAATCCCCGTGTACGACCAAGTCTTTGTTCCAATTGCTCGAAAATTCACTGGAATTCCCTCCGGAATCCGGCACCTTCAGCGTGTCGGAGTGGGTCTAGTCCTCTCAGCTATCTCAATGGCAATTGCTGGTGTTGTGGAAACTCGCCGCAAACGTATTGCTATCGAGCACTACATGGTTGACTCCGTGAAGCCTTTGCCTATGAGTGTGTTTTGGCTGGGATTCCAGTACTGTGTCTTTGGAGCTGCTGATATGTTCACTCTTGTTGGACTGCTAGAATTTTTCTACTCAGAGAGCTCTGCAGGAATGAAGTCCTTGAGCACGGCAATCTCCTGGTGCTCAGTTGCACTTGGGTACTTCTTGAGCTCGGTTGTGGTGGAGGTGGTCAACAAAGTTAGCGGAGGTTGGTTGGCCAGCAACAACTTGAATAGGGACAAACTGAATTACTTCTACTGGTTACTAGCAGGAATAAGCTTACTAAACTTCGGATTATACTTGGTGTGTGCATCGTGGTACAAGTACAAGAAGGTGGATATGCCTCAAGAAGAAGACAAGCATGAAGCTGAGTCCAAGAGTGGAGTTAAGAATTCAGAGATTCTTTAGGTGTTAATAGTTGTTTTTGCAATTGTCATGCATTAACTTACACGTTCACATTGATGCTGGCTAAAAAATGTTCCATATTCAGACTTCCAGTGCTTTTCGAAATTAAATTAAAACCATAGGCAACTCGCTACTACGTAACAGATTAACACCTCAGAGAATGACAAATAGAAAGTAGTAGAAGCGCAGTCTTCAAAGATAATCGCAGATTTTCCATTACGAACTTCAGTGGGTGAAATGCCAAATCCTCGTATCCATTGACAACATATTAGTCAGATTTCAGGCTTTAAAAAAAAATATTAAATTCTACGTTCCAAAAGAAATATAACTTCATTCTACCCACCAGCAAGGTCGGAGGAGCTTTTCATATCACTGTATCAAAAACCTGAGGCTGTCTAAAGAAGTACGAAGCCTGGTAACAGGAAAAAAGTAAGATAAAAATGAACGTCATGAGCGTGTCGCAAGCTGTGTCATATAACCTTCATTCTACTTCTACCCACCAGCAAGGTATCAGAAACCTGAGGCTGTCCAAAGAAGTACGAAACCTGGTAACAGGAAAAAGTAAGATAAAAATGAACGTCATGACTCATGAGCGTGTCGCGAGCTCTGTCATCTCGCTGTAAGCCTAGCACAAAGACCCAATTCCAAGTTTCGTCCTTTTGACACATAGAACCCATATTCATAACATGTATGGTAATTGTTCCCCTTTGCTGCTAAAATCTTCTAACCGGCATCCAGAGTAGGCTACATAGAAGTTGACGGAATCGACCTGGCTCATCTAACGTTGACCGGAACAACAAGCGAACAGTAGCGACGTGACCTTTGCATCCTTAAAACAAATACTATTATTATTTTATCAATTTTTAGACACGACCCTGAACATGCCATGCATGATATTGCATATTTTTCTTAATAAGTTGAACTTTTTGAGACTAAATAAGTAATTTTTTCTACCATAATTTAAAAAAAAAAAGAGTATTTAATTGTAAAATAAAAAATACTTTTTTAATAGATATAACTTTTTTTAATAGCCAAAATATAACTTTTTAAGAAGCTTAAATTTGAAACTTCTTAAAAAG
Organism: Erythroxylum shatona; assembly: GCA_027568895.1. Lineage (NCBI taxonomy): Eukaryota > Viridiplantae > Streptophyta > Magnoliopsida > Malpighiales > Erythroxylaceae > Erythroxylum > Erythroxylum shatona. Next base: position 3,257,400 of record JAOSBK010000006.1, on the reverse strand, counting down.
GTATTTTTGAAGTAAAATTTTTTCAGAACAATTAATGGATCTATTTTTAGTCCATTTTATCCTTATATTTTACACATAATTTTCACAATATCTACAAACTCATCTTCACATTTATTTTAAGAATTATATAATATTATTTGACATTTTATATGTTTTATTATTTATTTTTTATATTAGTTTTACTTAAGTTATAATCCATATAAAAGATTTGGTTAGATATACTTTCATTATGTTTCATATGGTTTAAAATTATATAATAATTAATATATTGCACTTTGCATATTGTTTAATATACTCTAAATAATATTCATATCTATATGCATACATAATTTTTATTACAAAATAAAATATAGATAAAATTAATAAATGTACTTTTTATTTTGATGTTATCAAATAATCAACTGTATGAAGTTCTTTTTAAAATATTGTTTTTTGACAATTAAACAGTCAACTGGTTTCTTAGAAAAGCTCTTCTCACAAAAATTTTACTGACAAAAATTTTACTAATATAAGCTCATCCAAACAAATACTTACTCGTAGTACTAGCTTACAGTAAGACTTAGTTTGAAAATTTAATTCAAACCTTGTTTCACCATAAGTCCTAGAAACAATGCAAGTTTGACATCTCAGATTTCCTCGTCATGTAAAAACTTATATCACTATCAATGCTATTAAACTAATGTAAAGACTCTTTATTTTTGTTGTAAAACTCTTTATTTTAATTTATATCACTATCAATGCTATTAAACTAATGTAAAGACTCTTTATTTTTGTCGTTAGGCGTAAAATGTTCTTTTGATGCTGGTTTTGCTACCCTCCAAACCCATGAATCTCTTATTATTTCCACATCAAATTTGAAATTAACATTTTAATTAAAATCTTAAATTAAATTTAAGTATAAAAATAAATTTTAAAATTAGCAAATGAAAAACAGGTGATTTTTTTAAGAAAGAAATTCATAACAATTTGTCGTTTTATTAAATACTAAAACCATATTGGATTTTAGGTCACCATGAGCTAAAAATAGGCTTAGACTCGGTGCATAAGAGGCCCAACACATCTTTATTCTTAATTTAACAAACTAAAACACAATAAGTAGGCTTGGCAATTAAGTATACATGGACTTGATCAGACCCAACTCAGCTCAATCAAAGTCAATAAATTTAGATTAATTTGATTGAATTTTAAGCTAATTTTGGACTTTTCTTTTTTAAAATTTTGAACTTTGTTTTGAGGTTAGACGCGAACTATTTAACCCAACTCTAATCTTAAAACTTAAAAGTTTTAAAACAAATAACATTTTTTTTGAATAAAATGACATTATTTTTTAAATTTTAAAAATATTACACCGTGAGCCTCGAGTCCAATTGAGTTTTGGGTTAGGTCTAAGCCCAACCAACCCAATATCATCTCCAACAATATGCGATACAAAACTTTATCAAAAATTCTAGTGGTTGAAGCTGAAACAACTACTTTAGAAGTAACAGCGCCATATTCTAGGAGCTTAAACTATATGATTGAATAAATCCTCCTCTATCTGTTGCGGGTCGAGAACTCCTTCTCCTTGTCTTTCTTCAAACTCCGATTCGTATTTTTCATACAAAAATCTCTAATCAAGGATAGAACGGACATTGGTTGTTTAATACAAAGAAGATGATTAATAAATTAATTATCAACGACATCAACCCTAAGTCGATTCGACCGTTTATAGTTATGATAATGGATTTCACATCTTCAAGTTGTATATATGAGCTGTTGGATGCGGGCGAGGCATTTTGCAGAAAACACGGCACAAGTGCTTTATCATCAACTCATGGGCGACATACATAAACCAGGAAACGATTCAACTTTCGGCTACTGAAATCCCATCTCAGATATGCTCCATTTCGCTCGCTCCTAAGTTTGCTTCACTGAATAAAGTTTCATTATGATCCATTTACCAAAACTCGATTTCTTTCTCCACAGAGACAAGAGTAATAATCGAAAATGATGAAGACGTTATCCATGCCCAGCATGCTGTTTGGTGTTTTAATCAGTGGCTTTGTCGTAACACTAACGGTTCAACTTTGGTCAATCATCGCACGCGAGAGGTTTTTGCACGTGGTTGTGTCGGGTAAACCTGACATTTTAACCTCTTTCGTATGTTCCCATCTCTTTGAAAGTTACTGCCACACTCATCCATGCCCTTGTAGGACCTTCACAAAGATTTTATACAACACACTATCCGAAGCGCGTCGTGCTCACTCTCATCTTCTAGCATGTTTGATTACTAATGTCAAATATAATAATAATTATATATTAAACAAAATTTAAAAGATAGATTATTTTTAATTAAATATATTTGTTTTAATCTCTTAAATATTTTATTTTATTGAATAAATAATTTTAAAAATAACCTTTTGTTTATAAACTAATATTTATTTTAAATATAATTTAATTATTAAATCAAAATTTATTTAAAATTTATATATTTTGAAGATCTTTTAAATTTAATTATATTTACTAATAATTATTAATTAAATTTATTTAGTTTAGCTACAAAAATTAAATAAAATTATTTAGTCAATTAAATTATTCATATTTTTATTACTAATTAATATATTAAATCATTAAATAATATATATCTAGTTGATAATAAATAGATTATGAAAAAAGAAACATAAAATAAAAACCATTTTGTATAGTTTTATAATTTTTGAAGACCGAAGAAATTAAACTAAAAAACTTAAACTTAAACAAACCACCTTTTTTTACAGAATTTTAAAAAATAAAAAATAAACAGTAACTTAATTTATTGAACCTATTTCTATTTCTTTCGACATGTAAACAATATTTCATGTACTAGTATCCAAAACCCACTTTTTAGATATTCTTGAATAAATAAAAGAGGAACCTTTCGGCTTTAATGAGCTTATTAAACTTCATCCACGCGCCGATATTGAACCAATGACTCGAAAGCTTCAAATCCATTTTCAGACAGCCGGAAATTCCGGAACCAGAGCGCGGACCCACTCGAAAAAACTAATATTAATAATTGAAAATGAAATGATTGACGGACTCTTTGACCTACCACGTCACGATAACCATCCGCCCCACTCAAACCCACAGTCACACCATCTCGCACATACACGACACACATGTACTAAACCATCAATCAATATCATATCCCAAAAAGCATCGTCCAGCCTGATTTTGGGTTCTCAGAAGCTTTCTTTTTTCTCGTCGGACGAGACAGAGGCACACATCACCACCATTCACTTTCAATCCCATTGTGGCCCCCCTGTTAAAGTGAAATCAACGGTCGTGATCGTAATGTGCAAACTTTCATGCTTACTGGTTAAACCACTAACATTGTCCACATTCCTCTTCAGCTCTCCCACTAGTCATTAAAGACCCATCCCTTCCGTTTCACTGTCAAAGCGAAAAGCAACAAACCAGGAAGGAAAAAAAAAAAAACAAAGTCCTTTTATTTCATTCCATTATTTAAATTCAGCATACTCGGAGGGTGACAAGGAAAGAGAGGTTAGAGCAATGGAGGAGAGGCCAGAGACGGAGCTCATATCCATTCCAGCATCCCCACGTGCTTCGACGCCGGAGGTACTAACACCTTCTGGCCAAAGATCGCCGAGACCGGCTTCGAAGGAGGCGAAGTCGTCGACGGCTTGGACGCCAACTTCGTTCATATCGCCGAGGTTTTTGAGCCCCATTGGGACACCAATGAAGAGGGTATTGATAAACATGAAGGGTTACTTAGAGGAAGTTGGCCATCTCACTAAGCTCAACCCACAAGATGCTTGGCTTCCCATCACCGAGTCTCGCAATGGCAATGCTCACTACGCTGCGTTTCACAACCTCAACGCTGGTATCGGGTTCCAAGCTCTCGTTTTGCCTGTTGCCTTCGCATTCCTTGGCTGGTAACCATTTGCTACTTCATTTAATGTCTGTTACTTTTCCACTTCATTCAAATGCTTTTTGTTTGATATTTGAGCCTCTGATTTAGTCAAACACATCATTATATAACAAAATATGATGAGCTAATAAATTCTTACATGTTCATATTCATGTTCATAGATTATCAAATTTAACTATCATATTCTAGCCTCAGAAAACTATCATAGTTTATCTTCTTTTTTATCTCCAGATATCCTAGTTTCTAAAGTTGTATCGTATCTTCTATCATGATGGCATAGGGATTTTGTTGTCTGTTCCATTTGCTTCGAATTCCTATGTAATGTATTTATGGCCCCTTTTACTGTTCCATGCAAAAGAATATATATGTTCGTCTCTTTTTAAACATGCGAAGCAATATTGAATTTTGAGCCCAGCACCGAAAACCCATCGCACTTCTCTTGTTCAAAGCAATTCAAAGATACTAATTTCACCATAAAAGAAAATGACGTCTTTGTGCTAAAAAGAAAAGAAGAGTTTTGACTGGGAGTGAAGCTTTAGGGAATGTAGGGTCTATCCAATGACCTTTCCCATCAACTCAAAACAAGGATTATCTTGAATTTGCTTAGAAATAGAAGAAGCAGAAGCATGCTTTGCACTAGCTGTTACATCTTTTTCCTTTATTATCCAAAAGGTCAATTATATGTACCAAAGAGGATACTCCTTTAGTTGGGGCCCTTTGTTTTTCTGCTTTCACTTTATATAGAGGGCTGCCTTGTAATTTACTAAATGATTTAGTTTTGCCTTTTTCCTCGTTGGCGATAGATTCATGGGCATCTTCATGACTTTAGCTGGCAACTCAGAATCACACTTTTGCCAGTTTTTTGTTTCTTCTTCTACAGCTTTTGAAATGCATGAACATTAATTGGTATTTCCGACCGCAATCCATGTACCGATTGATGTATGAGCAATCAATCGATTGAAATGCCAGATTTGTCTAAATCTTTTGGTTCTGACATGAAGCAGGACATGCCATGTGATATGTTTTGACTCTGACCATATGACTTCCTAAAAATGTCTCAGAAATTTGGGGTATGATAATTTTCTACGGTAGTTGTGATGGTACTATCGTGAAGCCTTTGTTTATTCTCATTGAAACTCGCAATAGTTGACAAATTGGGCCACGGATTTTCTTGGAAAGCAGAATTTTTTTTGGTGAATCTCTGTCACTGACCTCAATCCTCTGTTTTTCCTTTTCCCTTCTCCTTATCATGGTTTGGTCTTCCCTAGGATAGGAAGATACAAAAGAAGAAAAAGAGAGGAAAGTGATAACCATCAAAAGGTCGATTAACGTCGAGATTTCATGAACTATGAGACCTCTTCTTTATGTATAAGAGGGATGTTTCCATTATTGTGGAAGAAAACTTAAGAATGAAGAATGGAAAACAATACCTATTCTGTTGGATTAAGATATTGGAAATTCTTTTACAATTCAGCAAATTGTAAACACAACACCCAAATTCTGTGGTTTTTGCAGGAGTTGGGGCATCCTGTCTTTGACCATTGCTTACTGCTGGCAACTTTATACGTTGTGGGTTTTGGTTCAGCTCCATGAAGCAGTTCCTGGAAAACGGTACAACAGATATGTGGAGCTTGCACAGGCTGCATTTGGTGAGAATACATCCCAAACACTGAGTAATTCATTCAAAGGAATTGGACCTCTATTATGTCTTCCTTTCCTGTGATTTGACACTTCAAAGTGTTGGTATGATCCCTACTCTTTTACAGGAGAAAAATTAGGACTTTGGCTGGCTCTCTTCCCAACTGTTTATCTGTCTGCTGGAACAGCAACTGCTTTGATTTTAATAGGAGGGGAGACCATGAAACTATTCTTCCAAATAGTTTGTGGACCTCTGTGTTCATCGAATCCCCTGACAACAGTGGAGTGGTACCTTGTGTTCACTTCCCTATGCATTGTTCTATCTCAGCTCCCAAACCTTAACTCAATAGCAGGACTGTCACTTATCGGTGCCATAACAGCTATCACCTACTCCACCATGGTATGGGTGCTCTCTGTTAGCCAACAAAGACCACCTTCAATCTCGTATGAACCCATGTCTTTGCCATCCTCTACTGCTACTGTCTTCTCAGTATTGAACGCACTTGGAATCGTAGCTTTTGCTTTCAGGGGCCACAATCTAGCTCTGGAGATTCAGGTGTAAACTTTGGAACATCTTGCATTACTATCTATTCACACTTGAATGTGTTTCTTTCGGTGTTGCTTAATGCAAAGGTTTTTATTTGTGCACTTTAGGCAACTATGCCATCTACCTTTAAGCATCCAGCTCATGTGCCCATGTGGAAAGGAGCCAAAATTGCCTACTTTTTTATTGCATTGTGCTTGTTTCCGGTTGCTATAGGAGGCTACTGGGCATATGGAAACCTTGTAAGTTCTTGAAATGCCTCTACAATCACTGTTGCAACAAAATTTTAATTTTATTACTATATCAAGTCTGCTAAGTTGTCATAATTTAGTTACAAATAAGAGGGTTTACTAACTTTGTAATAACTTTACCATTAGTCTACTTGAAGATGATAGGAAAAAGTTGGTACAACTGTCTGTTATTGCCTATAACATGGTTAGAAGATGTTGAACATTGATTGGTAAAGGATTAAGCTTTTCTCATTCTTTTTGATTTACTATGATCTGTTCACTTCTTGTTGTAGATGCCTTCAGGAGGTATTCTTGGTGCCTTGTATGGGTTCCACAGTCACGATATTCCGCGAGGACTTCTTGCATTAACGTTTCTCCTAGTTGTGTTCAACTGCCTGAGCAGCTTCCAAATATATTCCATGCCTGTATTTGACAGCTTTGAAGCCAGCTACACAACCAGAACCAACCGGCCATGCTCGATATGGGTTCGGTCTGGTTTTCGGGTTTTCTACGGGTTTATCTCTTTCTTCATAGGAATTGCCCTCCCTTTCCTGTCCAGTCTTGCAGGGCTGTTAGGAGGACTCACTCTTCCAGTCACATTTGCTTACCCTTGCTTTATGTGGGTACTTATAAAGAAACCCAGTAAGTACAGCTTCAACTGGTACTTCAACTGGACCCTGGGGTGGCTTGGCGTTGCATTTAGCTTGGCCTTTTCTATTGGAGGCATATGGAGTATGGTGAACAGTGGACTAAAGTTGAAATTTTTCAAGCCCAATTAAGATCAGCTAAAACCTAGCCTAAAGTGGCGTGTTCAATACATGCATGTAGATTTGAGTTATTCTGTCTGTTTGTGTACTACTTCATAAGTAAAACAATATTTGGTATTGAATGGATGAGTTTATACCCTTAATTATCCAGCTTCTGGAGCTTATCTTATTCCAATACTATATATAGTCTTAGAGAAATGAAGAAGAAGATCCATCAAGACATGGTTGAATTATGTTGTAATGACCCATAGAGCTTATGATCAGTTCCTATGTTTTTGTAGATTGTAGTACCCAGGGATGTATCAATATTAAGTTATAAAAAGTGACGAATTAAATCTTGTTGAAGTGAGATTAAACAGATAAGTATGCTTATAAAAAGGATTATAATTAACTAATTTTAAATATGCAATTGAATAAATTCTTGAATTATATAATAATTTATTAATTTAGGCAATATAGTATATCATGTAAATGATCTAGAAGGGGGGTTGAATAGATTTTTAAAGCTTTTCGTAAAATTCAACAATAAAATCAGAAGTTAGTTCACACAAAACAACTTAAACAAATTTAAATGCAAAGAATAAGTAAGAAGAGCAAACACTGTTTTTATAGAGGTTCGGTGCTAAGACCTACGTCCTCTACCTAAGCTCCTACTTAGGATTTGGCAAACCACTTTACTACACACTTTTTAGTTTAGTGTGAACTCTTACAACACCACTTGATTTCCGG
>JAOSBK010000006.1:3218959-3234229 GCA_027568895.1 Erythroxylum shatona | reverse complement strand
GTGGATCGGGCTTGGGTTTGACATAGCTATTAGGTGTGAGACTGACCTTTGAAGAATGGACCGATAGGCCCACGGATCGTTTTGACTGGATCCGGGTCAAGCACGGCCGACCCGACCACCTAATAATTTATTAAATTAAGCTATAAAATTTAAAGATAATCTTCAATTAATAATTCAAAATCAAATCACAAATATGGTATCAAAAAGTGGTTGGAAAGGGAATGATTCTGCATAATATTGGTACTGTAAATTGTATGATGACTGCTTTTCCATGTGCCAAAAAGAAATGAAACTATCATCAGAGCAATGTGTGTTGATCAGATAAATCTAAAACCTCGTTAAGAAAAAGTAATGGTGTTGAGGAATGGACAAGAAGCTTTGAGCTATGCCTGCGGCTGGGACTACATGAAATGAATCATTAACTCCTTCTGTAGTTCTATTTATATTTACTTTATAATTATTAAAAAATTACTATGTAATATTATAAATTTTAAATATATAGTAATCGAGATTCGAGTCTTTGTTAAGACATAAGATAACTAAACTTAAGAAAATGTCATTTTTAATTTTTTATCATAATTTTTTTTTGAAATAATTAGAAAACAATAAGTACTTTGGATAAAACAGAAGGAAAGTTCACATTTTTACCCTTAAAAATATATTTAAGGACATAAATATGAATTTTTTTACTAATAATTTTTAGTTGGTTATAATAATATCATCTAGTGAAGATAAGGTCTTTAAGTACACTAATTCCACATTATTAGGTACGTAGGCTAAAATTAATATTTTAAAAACCGAAAGTTAAAACAATTATTTTAAAATCTGTCTGATATTTAAAATTTTAAAGTTTAATTAAAATAATATCATTGAATAAAATTATTTATTTATTTATTGATTAATTAATGTATTATTAAAATAAATCAATTATGCGAATCAAAATTTTTATAATTAAACCTCATCAGATCCTTTAATCATCGACTGAAACTAATTCAAATTCAAATTCGACCATAAACCACATTAATGTTCCAAATTCAAGTATCACAAAATATTGTCAAAATTTCTGAAAAAAAGAGCATAGAGCCTTTATTCAAGATCAATTAGCAAGATCTGACCATCTACTCAACACCGAAAAGGAGACATCTAAACTAAAAACCTGACTTTTCATGTAATGAAATACCGACAAAACTAACCATACTTGGAGCCAAAACTGAAGTTTTGTGTTCACATGAATCCTCGACAGGCGAGTTCGGTGCAGTCCAGACTCCGGAAATTCTTCGAAAAGCGCAACTTGGTTGCTTCAGTGATTGGATTTTTCCTGCTCACTACTTCCCAGAAACATACCAACAAGCAAACATTTCATCAGTAACGCATTCCAAACGCCACAACCTCCTAAAATATCAAAAACACCTTTCTTTCTCTTCTTCATTTTTTTCCTATAATCCTTCTCCGATTACATGAAGTACCCGTAACACCAAAAGCTTTACATTGCAGCCACCAGAACAGGACCCTCTACTAAAAACTCTGAAACCCTAAGAGGTGAAACCAAATTCGATGTTTCCCTCTCATCTTTTGTTTCTTAAACTATGACTATGCCATATACTAGAAGTATAAGACGACTGAAACTAAAAACAAAGCAACCGATAATTATATAGGTGACTATGAGAGCAACCAAGACTAAGACAAGCTGAAGACTGATCACGACTTCAAAGTTTTTCAAGGAGGTGAAATTGTAACTCCGGGCCAACCGAAACAATCCATACGAACATTATCTAACGGATAATCACCACCAATTTGCTCAACATTACCAAGCTGCTGCCATGTGTTGTTGTAACCTGGAGAACCAACAAGCCAAGCTTCACCATTACCGCCACCAGGCAAACTCATGCCCTGGTACGGCCAAACTCCTCTCCCACCATAACCCAACCCCATATCGCAAAACCCGAACCCAAACCCAGGAGGCATGTATCCCCCCAACCCCAAGAACTCGTCAAGGCTTCCACTTTCTGTTGGACCTGGAAGGTTCTCGTTCAGGAAGAATTCTTTCAAAACATGGGTCGTATTCTTCACAGTAGTTGAACATGAATCAAGATTATTAGCAGATAAGGTTACTGGTATCGACACAGAAGTTGACAAGGGCGAGGAGGAGGAATTAGTAGTGGAGGCGATGGAGGAAGAGGACGAGCGAGCTCTTCTTGATTTCTTGCGAGTCGTACCACCAACGGGGACGTTCCGGAGGGCCCCACCTTTTGTCCAGTATCGGCGACAGCATTTGCAGTAGTAGCGAGGCTGAGATAGGCTGTAGTTATTATAGTAACAGAACTTGGTGTTGTTAGACTCACACCTCGGACATCGAAGATGTGGGTGGCCGGAGCTCGACCTCAGTTGTCCTATTGTCACAGACTCAATAGTAATAGTGTTATGGACTCGGATTGCGCGCTTCTTGCTAGGATCGGAGGGCATTTTGAGGTTGGCTTGTACCGTTACTTGTGGGGCTAAGGAGACAGAGCAAGGCTTATATAGGGCGGGACGAAGTCGAGGTTTGGGTTTGGTATTAAGGAGGGAAGAGAGGGCGTGTCAGTGCAGGGTTTTAGAAAGCACGTATGTAGAGAAGTACAGGCGGTGTGTTCGCGCCCTGTTTGATGCTAATGACGGCTTACAATGCGTGGCTTAACTTGAGTCTCTCGTTTGGGTTTACCTCTGAACTCTTGGGAGTGGGATTGGGATTTTTGGCGTTCGCTTCGATGCATGATTGCTGACGTGGCGAAATTAGGATTGTACGGTGGGGTGGTGGATTGTGTATTTTCTGTGATGGACGAATAGGATTGATGAGAATTGGGTTATAGAGAAGAGTGGAAATTCGTGATTCGTTTGTTATTCCAAGCAGCTACAGCTTAGGATAGGAATGAACGATGGTGATACTCGATAACTTGAACCAAAACCATTAGGCAAGGCAACGCCAAATCAGGATATATAAATCTTATTCTAACTCCTCCTTAGGTGCTAGTCTTTGTTCCTTAGATCTAATAAGTAGAATAGTTTATTAAAACATAATAAGGAAATCAAACAGGTTGGCGTGAGTGGTTTAGTACTCTCATTTCTTAACTAGAGGTCTCGAGTTCGAGTCCTAGGAATGGAGAAATCTATTTGATCAGTACTTTATTCCTTATAAACTGACCCGATGCAAACGAAGATTAGTATGAAAATAAATAATTTAAAGGTACTTTTTTATAATTAGTATCCTCTTAAAATGGCTAACCAAAAAAAAAACATAAACTAGCAGAAGATTGATTGAAGTCGGCTTGGTTATTTCTAGTATAAAAAAGAGCCGACAAACATCATGATGTTCGGTAGCGTGGGAGGCAATAATTGCCGTCTATTTTGCCATAGTTTAGTCCAGACTGCAAAACATGCACATCCAAAGGATTCTTCTTTGGATTTAACTTCCCCTGACTTCCTTAGTTCCTTTCTGTTGCCCTGTTTCTCGGTAACCGTGACCCATGTGCTATTGCCATAGCCATGGCGTCTTCCTGTCCTGCTTCGCTAAGTTTTGTTCTCCCATGTACATCACGCCAATCCATGAAAATTGTCAGTACAGCCTACCATATAGGTCTCAGGAGGGGTGGTCATGTCCTTTCCCGTTAAGTAATGTACTTGGAATTAGGCAAGTAATGTTATATAATTTGTTTAATCATCTGAAATGGACCCATATCGGAGTGACAATCTATCGTAGCACTAGAATTCCTGCTTGGCGACTAAGAAACCAGGCAAGACCTCTTTGGTTTAGGTTCCATACTTGCGCTCGAAATTTCTTCGGACAAAGGGAGAGAATCAACATGGATGACGTGTCATTCTCTGAGAGGTTGTTGGCTGTATACCTACTAAGCATGGAAACAGATCATATGTTCCAAATTAATCAATTTTTACCCTATTTTATCAAATCTCATCAACATATTTATATAAAACTTATATAAATATGTGATTAAAATTGACTGAAAAGCATTAAAAATTTGGTGCCCTAAACATGCAGCTGAATTTTATTAATTTCAAGGGGATTCCATAGATAAGTTCAGTGTGCCATATAATTAGATTAATTAGAGACATTTATAGTTACAATTAAAGATTATAAATAACTAATTTAAATATGTATTGAATAAACTCTTGAATTGTATATAATTTGTTAATTAAGTAACAGAGTTTGTTTTCATAATTTACTTTGATTAAATCCTATTTAGTTTAACACAAAATCATAGACCACAAATTTGGTACACAATAAGAGCCTTGAGCTCCTCCAACAACTTGGAAACTTATAGTTTTATGTTCTATTTTACTATTTGATAGAGGTTCTTTTCACTCTTTCCTCACAATATTACTTCGTTATTGTTCATCCACGAATATTTAGTCTTAGAAGGTATTTTTTGCAGATTCACGCGTGATTTTACCTGGTCTGTGTTATTTGGGTCAGCGTAAGTAGAAAGGTTTATAATAGAATAAGAAAAAACAAAAGGATTATGATCAAATAATCATAGCTACTTCAAGATGTTTAAAGACTCCTAGCTACTTAAACCATTGTTTAAACGTGAATTTTGAACATGACTAAGATTTAGGATCAAATACTTGCAACGCATTTAGATTGGACTATATTTTTGAGCTACCAAATTTCAACTCTTCTTGGTGCAAAACGTCTCCAACGTCACATCTCCGGAACGGGAACCTCGTGCTTTGACTATACGGGTGTGTTCGCTATTTAATGCACAAGCTTTGTTATACAAATTAGAAAATAAGCAGAGAGCCATGAGTCTCACGGTGGAATTGAATTCCTTGTCAATAGTGGCGTCGGTCCAAAATGAAAGCGGAAGATGGGCATATGTTTCTTCAGAGTTGGGTTTGCACTTTGAAAATGTGAAGTATGAGTACGGCTTGTTGTCTATGGCGGTTAATGTACCTGTGACAGTGATTTGCGAGAAGAAATATGGCTGGAACGGGTTGGGCGGTTTGCCTAAGGACCGTTTTGTCGCTTGCCTCTCCACGCGGTGGTAGCGGTTCCGGCCCTTGCGGATTGCGGCTACGCCATGTCCCTATAAAGCCGACGCTTTGCAGGACAGTTCATTTTCGGGAACAGAATGCGACAGGGTCGTGACAGTGACGTCACGCCCGAAATCTACTTTAATACAATTAAACATAAACATTCTGTTCATTTCGTGCAGGACACGACTTATTGTACGAGATTCTTCATGTAATTTCATTTCAATTTATTATATTTAAAATTCGGTGGACATTTTTATTTAATTCAATTTTTTCATAAAATAAAAATGAATTAATCTAAAAACTTATTTAATGAAAAACTCAGAATTTAAGGCATAATTTATTTTTTATCTAAAGCCATTTTTTAAAAAGTATTTAAATTCTTAATTTTAATTAAAATAGTTGAATCGTGAGTCAGTTTAGATCTGAATTGATCCATAGACCGACTACTATCAAACTCTTAATTTTAATGAAGTAAAAGATGTAACAAAAGATTCAAACTTTAAATGCTGTTTTTCTTACTGAAAGTGCCAAACAGGCTATTTTTCTCACAGAAGGTGCCTAGCGACCATGCTGACAGACTATTGTTCCCACTGAAGGTTGCATAAAATAATTAAAATAAAATTGTTTACTTAGTTAATTCATAGAATTATTTTATTTTTATTAAATATTTTAACTATCATCAATTATACCACATTAACAACTAAATAAAAATTTATTTTTATTTAAAAATAATATAAATGAAAATTAGGAAACAAAAATACCTTTTGAGTTGTTTTGTTTATGAAATTAGAAGTTAAGCATATGTGTTGGAGAGCAACTTTGGATCTACTTCCATGTATAGTAAATTTGCAACGGAAAAATTTGGTTGTTTCAAGTGTTTGTTCAGTTTGTGGTCTTCATACCGAAACAAAACAACATTTTTTTAAACTTGTATTGTGGCTCAGCAGACTTGGGTATTATCGTTGGTTGGGTGGAGACAAATGAACACAATAGTGGAATGGTTTGGATGGGTGAAAACGCTACAAGAGGATTTTCGAAACGAAGCTTTGATGGTGATTTATTAGCTATGGTTAAATAGAAATCAAGTGGTTTGGAACAAATTTTCTTCATCTCCACAACATATCTTGTAGCAAAGTAGACAACACCTACGGGAATGGCAGGCGACTTATGTTCTTAATGCAGCTACGACTTCAATAAAACCTCTTACTATATGGAGTCCTCTGTAGGCGGGGTGTTATAAATGTAATGTTGATGTCTCCGTCGTAGCTAGGCAGCAGCTATATGGTATGGGTATGATTTTGAGAGATTCAAATGAAAGATGTATGATGGGGAAGATGATGACAATTCCAGGTACGGGAGATCCTACTTTAGGCGAAGCATTGACTTTCCAAGAAGCTGTTAATCGGGTAAAACGAACTCAAGCGAAGTGTGATATTATGGAGACTGATTCTTTACTTCTAATAAATGCTTTACAGTCTGCTACTATTGACTTCTCTTGTTTTGGTGCAATTGTACAAGATTGCAAACATCTTTTATCTTTGTTGCCAGCAATGGCTATTCAGTATGTTCGAAAATCAGTGAACCAATCGACTCATAGTATTGCACGTGCTGCTAGTTCTATGCCTGATTTAAAATGGGGGATATGCCCACCATCATTTTTGTATGATGCTTTGCATTTTGACACTATTAATATAGCTTAAATGCATCATTTCCATTTAAAAAAACTCTTTGAAAGTGTATAACTTAAGTAATAGTGTAATTTATTAACCAATGTTTTAATAATAAAATCGGTTCGGTCGGTTTAATAGTGAAAATCTTGATCAATTTAATAATTGATCAATTAGTTTTTGCAAACTAATCAATTTTTAGATTAATTTTTATTTAGTAGTCTATTTCAATTAAACTTTAAATTTTTCAACAAGTAAGGATATTCTTATTAATAAATTTTCAAATTCTTTAATTTTATCCAAAATTTAATCGATTTTATGACAATTTAATATCGATTGAACCTTTTCGACCTTAAATTTTTTGTCTTATTAGTTTAACTTTCGGTTCGATTTTTAAAACATTGATACTAAAAGATTAGTCAACACTTATAGTGATTAAACACTTCAATTTTGATTATAACACCTTAATTATGATCAATTTTTGGTATAGTTAATTTTTAAATATCAATTCAAAATAAATAATTTAATGATTGATATTAATGAATATTTAAAAATGCATTCTCATCAAACACAAAAAAAGTTAAACAAGAATATTAACGATTAGTTCTACTATTAATTTATTATTAATAAATATATAAGATTCAAATTCTAAAAGACCTAAAGATATGTTTGGTTGGCGATTATTAATAGAATGAAATGTCATGTAATACTATTATATTATTTAGGAGGAAGATTTATAATAAAATAGAATGAAATGGAATATGATAGGATAGAAGGGAAAAGTTTCACATTATATCTCATTCCATTTTAAATAGTAAAAATAATTTACCTCCAATTTAGGAGGGTTAAGATGGAATGTACAATAATAAATAATATTTTACTATATTATATTATGAATCCTTCTTCCTTTCTCTTAGTAGGGAGGATTGTCCTAAAACCCTAGAAGAAAGAGAGTGCATGAGTAGGGTCCCATATTCCAGCGCAGTGGGAGCTATCATGTATACCATGACATGTACAAGACCTTATGTAGCCTACGCGCTAGGCATAGCGAGTAGGTATCAAGGTAACCCAGGTGAGGAACATTGGAAAGTGATTAAAACCATCCTTAAGTATTTGAGAAGAACTAAGGACCAATTCCTCATATATGGAGATTATGAATTAAAGCTAATATGCTACACTAATGCTAGCTTTGCATCAGATAAGGATGATAACAAATCTACCTCTGGTTATATTTTCACCTTGAATGGAGGACCAGTGAGTTGGAAAAGTTTCAAGCAAGCTACTGTAGCTAATTCAGTTACTGAAGCATAATACATAGCTGCATGTGAAGCGACTAAAGAAGATGTTTGGATGAAAAAGATCTTAACTGAACTTGGTGTGGTTCCTTCAATAAAGGAAGTTGTTCCTTTATTGTGTGACAATACCGATGCTATTGCACAAGTTAAGAAACCAAGGTCACACCAAAGATCCAAACATGTTCTGCAGAAGTATCATTTAATTCAAGAAATTGTTGAGCGTGAGGACGTTCAAATTCAAAATGTTGAAGGAATGGAGAATGTTGCAGATCCATTCACTAAAGCACTTGGATCAAAAGAGTTTGATAAGCGCAAGTAGAAAATTGGATTGAAGTTCATGATTGATTGGGTCTAGGTCAAGTGAGAGGTATAATCTAATATAAATTTGATTTCGATGCTCACATGGGTCTTGGTGTTTCGGATTTGCAAATGTTCGTAAATATTTTTGCATGTTGATAGTCCGAATCTCTAACACTATCCCACCTAAATCCACATCTTAATTGGTTCATAATCAAACAAGAAATAACAACAAATAAATAAGAAAGAAGCTAAGGCAAATAAGTCATTATTATGAATCTTGAATCTTAAATCTTAAATCCTTAGTGAATCTTGTTAAATTCTTGTTCTTCTTTTAAGATTGACTTTTCTTTGATCAATAAGTATAGAAAAATGGCTTTTAAATGACTATTTTATACTTTCAAACTCTTCTTTGACAAAAAAGTTCTTTATTTTTCACACCTTGCTCTTTTTAATAATTCAAAACCCTAATTTTTAATAAGCAACACGACCCTAATATGGGTCCATGAACCTACCTTGTTATATTTTACTGTATATAACTTTTTGTATAAAACAGGATTGCCAAAATGGGACCAACATGGAGACGTGTATGATCTGTGCTGCTCATCAAGGCATGAATATAAGGTTGTGTAGGATGGCGAAGGAGAAATAGAATTATCCATATTGAAACATGATCCTAACACAGTGGTATATAGGTGATGTGTTCTTGTGTCCAATTCTTTCAAGGTTGCTCCAAATTGTCCCAATTCTTTTCTAAATTCAGTTCCTTTCCTTGAAGAGGAGAAATACAACTTAGAACAAAATATATCTCATTATGAGTATCATATCCTCTAAAAGTGTCCAAAATATAAGCATAATGCCATAAAAAGCATGCTAAAAGTAATGTATTAGCATATGTCATAGACGTAAGATCTAAGAGAGATAACGGGTAAAAATGATAAATGATTTCAAATAGAGTAAAACCATAATGTTGTAGACAATTATGTTATAATAGCAAATTCAATAACATGTTAGGACTTTTCCCAAGTCTTAAAATTCTTAAAATCTTTAGAGTCTTACTAACTACCTTGATTTGGCCATCAGTCTGTAGACAGCAAGTTATAAAGAACAACTTAATTATCTCTTTTCCTAGCAAAGTTTTCTAAAAATCACTAAAAAACTTAACATCTCTCTCTGAAACAATAATTATATGAACTCCGTGCAATATAACAATCTCTTCAAAAAAAATAGTCTCATAATATATGATACATCATTGGGTTTATCATATGCAATAAAATGTGTCATTTTAGTAAATATATCTACCACTATAAATATTGAATCTTTACCACTATAAATATTCAATAAAGTATATCTCTTAAATAATACATCAGTTACCACATTTTTCTTACTTATACTTAATCACGCAAGAAAAAGTCTCGGTAAACTACACCCATTAAACATGTATATTGCTCGTCTTGCTTTGACCTAACTTCAACTTCTTGAAGTAACACAACTTCACTGTTTATACAGAGACTTATTATTAAGTCGTTAGAGGGGTTTTTTTTTAACTTCTTTACCCTATTTTGTGTCAACGGTCCTCTAATATTCTTTAATTATTTTTCAGCAAGTTTTGATGCTCGAATAGTATATACTTTGTTCCTATCAATATCAAACACCATTCAAGCACAACTTAAACGTGCATCCATTTAGACGAACCAGTCCCACATGGTGCACGAGCAAGAGTCGACGACGGTAGTGCAGTGACTTTGTTTAGTATTGACGTGAAAATATTTTAAAACAGAAACTCCGAAAAAACATGATACATGTAAACTATATTCCAAACATTTAACAAAAATTTAAATATCTCAATTTTTAGTTTATAAAATTATATATCGTGATTTATTAAAAAATATATTTTAATATATTTGATTGCTTATATGAAACTTACGTCTTACATAATTTAGTAACATTTGAATATGTACACACTTTTAGGCCCTTAAAAAATAGTTTTTAATTATATATTTAACAAATTTTATTGAATGTACATTAAATTATTCTTAATACCTTTATAAAAATTCAGTTCTAAATATTAAATTTTCTATAAAAATAATTGAATACAATTATATTCTCTTATTAACTGATATATATCATAAATTGTGATATATATGAAAAGTAAGGATTAAAGTAAAATCTATCAAACATTCAATAATCAAATCAAAATCTTTAAGGTTTATTATAAGTCTATTGTTTGGCATCTCTTCAATTTATTTGTCTTTGGCTTCCCAAAATGGTAAAGTAAATTTTTTAATTGTTGAATGCAGAATTATCAATTTCACATAAAATTTGAAGATTAAATTATACTAAAAACAGTTATTTTCTCAACAAATTCAAATAAAATCATGAATTTTTTTATTTGATTCAAATATAACATGCTACTATTGTTAGTTTTGCTGATACAGTACACTAACTGTTGCAGATTTTTGGCATATGTGAAATTATTACAAGTTGAAAATTTTAAAGATATCAACTTCTTAGTGTGAAGAAAGATTGTAAAGTTACCTTTCGAATTATCACTTTTAATCCAAATTTATTATGTTTTATTAAAAATGTTATTTAATTTAAAATCTAATGTTCATTTAATAATTTTTTCTTCTTTAGCTTCCTAAAGTTTCTTTTTCTCTTTTTTTAATAGAAAATATCAATAAAAAAAGAACAATTTTTAAGTACATAATATTGTGATTCACTTAATAAAATATTCAAAATCAAATAAAAAAGCCCTTCATTTTTAAACGCCCAATTATTGTTGAATTATTTAATAAATTAATATTTAAAATTAAAGAAAAATTCGATCAATCCAAGTCAGTCTCAAAATGGATGATAAAATTGACAATTCCAGGGTTTTCGTTTGGAGGACTTGCATCACCAAGTCTCGGCGAACGTGTGGACTTTGAAATCATATTTGGTCAATAACTGCGGCCTCTTACCAGCAAGATTCAGAATGATTAATATTCTCACCTATAACTTGGTGGTCACTGACCGCCCAAGATGATGGAGACTGAACAGCATTCAAGGCGAGTGGAGCACAAACTTCCAATAATAGTATTGTGAAGGAACTGCTCAACAAGTATAATGCTTAAGAAACAAGTATAATGCTTAAGAAAGCAACACTTAACGAGAGTTCAAGTTGCTGTAGTAGAGTACAAACTGATACATAAAAGCCACCTTTAGCTTTTCAGTAATCATAGTTAGGTGACTTGATTCAGTAGTATTTATTAGCTGACAGCAATATGGAACAAGAAAATTATAGCATATTCATCTTACTCCTCAAAGTCGGGCATTGCGAAGTTGTTGCTTTAGCAGAGGGCGGACATATTCTTGGTAACCATCTGGAACGACTGAATCGTTTAGGGGATCTTTCCATGCCTCTTCATAGAGCTTTGGATACACGTTTCCGTCGTAGCGGCCAAGAATGGAGCCAAGGAAATGATCCGTGTAGTTGAAAGCATCTACTAGCGCAATTGCATTGGGACGTACCTAATCCATGAATTTGAAATTTTGTTAATAGGCACGGAAGATATAAGAATAAACAAAAAGAAATACATTGCCTGAAACCAACCTTAGAGTATAGGGATCTTAGCAGATCATTAGCAAGTGAAGCTTGCTTGGCTGAAATGCAGCCGGTGGCTATGAAGTCACCAAGATGCTTGTGAAGAATGTTTAGGGCATATATGTAGCAAAGAACCTGTAATTGTTGTTTCACCCCCTTCCCTGGTATATTTTGTTGCAATTTCTCAAAGAACCTGGAGCAGAAAGATGATTAAATTACCGACTTAACAATAAACAAAAACAAGTCCCCAACAATTCATTGGAGTTACGTTATACAATAGGTAAAAGGGCTGACAACTATTTGTAGACATCTTAGCGTAGAAAAACTTCATTTCTTTTAAAAGGACCAGCTTTGTGTTACTTTACAACTGAAAAGATGTCCTTTTTCTAATCGAAAATAATAAAGAAAGTGACATGGTTGATGGGGGAAAGACTTACTTAGAAACAACAATTAATTGGCAATGAGCAACTGCAGCCTCAACTAGAACGGGTGACAGTTCTGCAAATCCTGAATAAATATAAAGCGAACAAATAAGTAAACATGCATTATCTTGCACCACACACACGCAAGAATTTCTTAGCTAAAAATACTATAGCAAAAAATATTTTAGTCTTCACTGTCCATTCTGCTTATTTACAAGTTAATGCAATTCATTTCATCAACAAATGTCAATATATCGCGTATCATCCTCACAGGCAAAAAAGTATGATTAAAGAATTAGTAATGAATGTTTCAATACAAACAAAAGAAGGAATCACAATCACTAAGGTTGGAGAAAATACAACATCCTTAATTGCTTAATCTTTGGTAATTTCACAAATGCAAAATACTCCATCAAGGCAAAGAAGACTTACCCTCTTCAGGATTTGCAAACTTGCTTAGGTTTTGAGCACGGGCAACAGATATCCTAGCAGCCCTAGCTTCAAATACCTCCAGTACAACACTAGGATTCAACCAATCCTCAGCTGCAACAAATATATAACTATCACTATTGACTTTAGTATGTGTTCACGCACTATCTCAACAAGAGAAGCTTGCATGCCCTCTTGTGGCATTGTAATTAAACACACCAATAGGTACCACAACGATCAAATTGCCTATTTACTTGCACTCATGAAGTTACATGGGTAGTTTACGAATTTTTATAAAGCCTACCCTCCAGCTACCAGCATTTTGTATATATCATTCAAGAAACAGGACAAGAAGTAGCAAATTATTACCCTTTTGGACATTGCAACGACATTGCAAAAGATGCTCTGCTCGTCCCATATAAGCTGTAGTTCCTACAGGCTTCTTTCCAGAAGGCAGCTGAGAAACAGTCTTCATTAGAAACCTTGCGACCTGAGAGAACAATTTTTGAGCAGGATAACAGCAACAGCCTAACAAAATAAACTTCCAAAGTGCAGTCAGCTATGCACCACACTGAACAAGCCAACAACTGGACTTCGAAGACAGACATTCCAGTATAGTTGAAGCATATTTAAAAAGAAAAAAATTTGGACAAAATCGCAGAAATGAAATGGTGGAATCACTTCCTTATTTTCCCTGCATCCCTATGGTTTAAAACCAAACACTGATCTTAAAGCTTGAGATCTACAAAACGAAGAGACGTTCGTTCTTAACAACTGTGTTTATTTTCTAAGATGTCGTCACCAAATCAGAGAGTTAAAGTCAGACTCAAAATGCTAGAAATGATATTCATGGTCTATTATTTGCACACGTCATGATTATTAAATAATCTTGTGGAATTGTTCTAGAATTTGAAGAAGTTATGGGACCGTTGGTTCTATTAATGTTTTTCAATCATGGTCTCTAGTTTTTGTTTTCTGTTTTTTAAATAAAAACAAAAATCTGTTTGGTTGTTAATGTCAATGTAGTTATATTTTTATTACTAATGATAATTACAAATTAGATAAAATTAAAAATAATATTTTTAATGAATTAATTTTTTTAATCTTTTGTAAAATATTTATTAATAAATAATCAATAAAATTATTTTATTTTATTAAAATAAATAATTATTATGAAAAAAGAAACAGAAACAAAAAATAAAAACCAATTTTTGTGGTTTTCATAAGTTTTAAAAACTAGAAGAAACTAAAACCAAAAAATCAAACAAACAAATCTTTTTTATTAAATTTGAAAACAAAGCCAGAAAACCAAAAATACAAATAGAAACAAACAAACCCTAAGACAAAGATCCCAATGTTGTAGATAAAGCTCTGTAATTGAAACCCCATGTAGCCTCAACACATCCAGCTATGTTCATCTCAATTATTCTTTTGACAATAAGGCATTCCGAGACACTATCAACCAATAATCAACATCGAACTATAAGATATGACAAATACCAGCAGTCCTACATCTAATTGTGTTCGAGGTCAAACAAATTGAACCTATTGTTTTGGGTTAACAACGCTGTTTGGGCTATGGGCCCAAGAACTGTTTCTCAATCAGACAGAATAGAGGAGTCTCTTGGTTTACCTATCAATCAAATTCATCTTCACTTCACATACAGGTTAGGGCTAGATGTGATCTCTATGTTGTATTAGTTAGTGTTTGGTTCCAATTTCTTTTTTGGACTGTTTAAGTTACATCATGCCAATAAGAAATAATCAGGCGAGCTGGATGGGACAATGTATACAGCCAATTGAGTTCAATCACAATGATACTTCGAGTTAATAGAATGAACATACCTGTAAAAGCAGCACAATGTTGTCTCCTTCATAAGTACAGGCTGGGACATAAACTGCAAATAACTCTGGCAGGCCGCTGGCGAAGAGGTAGCCATGTCCACCACACAGTTTTCGACATTCTTCAATAGCATCCTGCAGAGTTGCTCAAGTTG
The DNA here is from genome assembly GCA_027568895.1 of Erythroxylum shatona. NCBI lineage: Eukaryota > Viridiplantae > Streptophyta > Magnoliopsida > Malpighiales > Erythroxylaceae > Erythroxylum > Erythroxylum shatona. The sequence goes on along the minus strand of JAOSBK010000006.1, from coordinate 3,219,508 downwards.
AAAAATTAAAAGAGTCTACACCTCCGAGCAATCCTATCAGGTTGACTCATGAAGCCCCATTATCAAGGGGGGAGAGAGAGAGAGAGAGATGATTGAAACATGCCAGAAGAAACTTTGAAATAAATGGGTAATTAGTCTTCACTTACAGCAGTGACAGATGTTGTCAGAGACTTCAACCCAGCAGTACATGCATGAGCCTCAGGCAGTGTAGAAAAATCATTGGCTTGCAATCTCTCGGTCACATCTGTGTAAAGCCATTTCAACCATTCACCAACAAATCTGAAAGCATATGCAGAGGCCAGCAAGGGGAAGAGTCTACTTTGCTGAGTTTTGTAATCAATCACCTAAACATTGTAGATTCTCTGAAGATAAGTGACGCAGAACGGAAGTTAAGAACGGAACAAGAACGTTTAGACTCCGTTCAGGAGTTGAATCAATGTCGTTTGATTGGACGAAAAGAGAAACAAGAACAACAAGCGATCTTGAAAGAATGGCAAAGCCAAATTCTAGAATGAAATTTTTATTCCGAAAATTGATGATGTTCTGAAA
>JAOSBK010000006.1:3176866-3187721 GCA_027568895.1 Erythroxylum shatona | reverse complement strand
TAATGACTGAATTGACTTTTGCATCCTTCATGAAATTTGTAAATCATCTTGTTATCTTTCCATTGAGGTATAATATGAAATTTGAGGAATTTAGAGCAAGAAGTTTTAAGGATTAGAAGAAAATAGTTACTGTTCATTATGATGTTTATATGGTTTGAGTTTATGATAGCCTTGATGATGAATTGTTTAAAATTTGTGGTTTTGATGAACAAATTGATTTAAAATTTGAGAATTTGGTGAGTTGCACTTGGAGTTTGAGGTGTTATGAAGTACTTAGGCTTTAGAATGAGTGAATTTGTGAAGTGTGCAAGTGTTTATGATGTTAGGTTGAAGATTGGAAGCTTGAAAGGGGCATTGGAGGCTTTAGGGAGCCCCAATGTCCGTTAAATGGACATAAACGGACATGGATGTCTGTTTAACGGACATTTTCGGGTGTAAAAACACCCCTTGGGCTGTTTATGTCCGTTTAAACGGACATTAACGGACATTCTCGGGTCATTTGGCATCCTGCACTCGATTCATGTCCGTTAAACAGACAGACATCTACAAGAAAGATGGTGATTTTTGACATAGTTAGAGGCCGAATCTCATTTTCTGGTCTTCATAAGAGTTGTAGGTCTAGATGTCTTATTTCAAATGGTTGGAAAACGAACTCAATCTGACTTCTAGGATAAACGTTGTGGCAATCGCACCAAGAGACGTTCAAATTGATTTTGGGTGTGAACTTAGTCTATTCTTTTGGACATAACTCCCTCATCTGACCTCCAATTGAGGTGATTCCTAGACCAATAGGTTCCTAAGACATATATATTCCTTTAAATAAAAATTTGTACCCTTTGGAGTTGAATTGGGGAAGTTTACATTAAAGTAAGCGAGAGGTCGGTTAGGAGAGCATGTTTGGGATATGAGCCCTTTTAGGCTTTTTAAGCATATCTTGAGTTATATAACTCCGTTTGAGGTGATTCTTGCTTCAAAACAAACTTGAGACTTAAAGCTACATTTAGTATGAATAAGTCAACTTATGATTTTGGTGTTTAATTAGTGTACGCTCACCATGATTGTGGAGTAACACTTAATGCCCCTGCAAGGTAATAAGCACGAGGTTCATGATGTTGTAGGAGTTGGTTTCCGGAAACAAGTTTTCTTTCATGGTGAGGAATCCCTCCATCATGAGTTGCGCATCTAGATGTCACGTAGGACGTCGGACCCGTGATCCACCGGGGCGGGGTTCCAACTTTTTTTTAAAAAAATTTACACGGTTTCGTATAGGTTTAGCCTAGAGTTTTCTACGCGACGTTTTTCTAAATGATTTGTTTCAGATGTCGGAATTAAGCTTTTATTCGTAAGCGATTCGTGTTTGTAAATCCATTCATTTGATTCCGCCTTTGTTTTCCACCTTCAATTTGTATTCGCATTCGATTTTCAATTTATTTCGTTTTGTGATCCGCTCCGATTCGATTCGTTTCCGTTCTTTTGGTTCATTTTGATTTTCGATTTTGTGTTTTCTTTCTGCTTTTGTTACGTCCGTTCTTTTTTGATCCGTTCTTCGTTTGTCCGGTTGGGGTCCGGTCCCGAGATCGGGTCCCAACATAGACGATTTGAAATTATGGCTCTACAACTTTCATGAAGATCTTGAAAATAGATTCTGTCATCTAGAGGGTAAAAATTGGACTTGACGATTCTGTCTACAGTGCATAAGATGATTCATTCTATAGTGCATAAGATGATTCAGTCTATAGTTCATCAAACAATTTAGTCTAAGATGCATCAGACAAAGGTATTTCTACTGGGTCTTCTTGACATCCCTAAAAGTTCTAAATCGCTAACTACACTCTCCAAAACACCTCTACTTATAAATATCATAACTTTCGACTCCGATGTCCAAAAATTTCATACTATATATCGTTGGAAAGCTAGAAAGATAAGCTACAATTTTTTTGAAGACAACTTTGTCTAATTTAGCTTATATCAATACATTTTTTCTCTTGAAGTTAGAACACGAAATTTACCTCTATGGAAGACTTGAAATTTGCACTGTGCAAAATTGGAATGTCCTGAGCATAACCATTCAGCTACCAAATTGACTTCATTAAACTCTCAAATCTCAACTTATTTGACTCATCACATTCAACTACATCTGATCAATCATACTCCTATCTTTCTTTTCCATAACATCTCACTTATGTGTGTATATATATATCAACAATTCATGTTCAAAATCATCAACTCAAGTTGATAACTTCTTCATTTATATCTAATTTCAACTCACATCATCCATACACCATTCATATTTCATTAACAACCAAAGTAAGAAAGAAGTTACAAATCATTAATGTCATTGCAAGCCACAATACATCATCGTCTCAAAATCTCAAATTACAAAAGATTCTACAAACTTGAAATGCGACTAAAACATTGTGCTTTCATGAAACCAACTAAAAATACAGAATAAGCAAATTTGGAGTAATTCCTTTAGGTTCTTGATCACTTGGTCTCTTAGCTATCACCTGAAGATGGGGCAAAAGGGGGTGAGTTTGAAAGCTCGTGAGTAACAGTTTATAACGAAAAAATAAGCAAAACCTTTAAAAACATTCACTTGTCATAGAAAATTCTCATTGAGTTCATAAAACACATGTTTCACATCATATAGTCAAATTCTCAAACTACAAACATGAATGCATCAAACTTGTTTATATATAAGCACACCAGAATGGTTTGGGTGGTCCATAAACATAACATACTACACATTTCTCATAAGAGTCCTATGTAGTCGTGAACAAAATGTACTAATGAAATCCCACATAATGGTTTTGCATAGCCGTGAACTTATGGGAGTCCATGAAGGAGCTCCATGCCATTAGCGGGTAGGCGAGAGAAGCCTTTAGTCGAAATGCAGTTGAAAACATAATGGACCAAACCAAACCCACATAACATATATTTTATATCTTGTAAACATATTGCCCAAATTAGCACTTTTCCAAAACTTGATCTTTCATAAATATGAGATATTTCGAAAACATGATTTCATAAACATGTTATCTTTTCAAAAACCACTTTCAAAGTCTTTTCATAAATCATCACACAACTCATATAACAACATATTGTAATTTCTCAAATCATTGAAAAGCAATAACTGCAACACTTATGATGCAATTGAAAACATTAAACTTCTAAATAAGCCACTAATGTTTTCTTTTATTCAAAGAAAACATTAGTGGCTTATTTACTCTATTATAAACATGTACCCACTTTGATTTCCTACCTTAAAGACTTGATTAAAATGCCTCTTCTCTTGCTCCTCTTGCCTCTTTTGATCCCCTTATACAATAACAAACATCCCACTTAATAGGGTTTTTAATTGAAAATCTCACAAAGCACAATCACTAAAATTGGTTCTAGAATACTTAAACCCATGCATTTTCTAAACTCCATGAAATAAAATTTTTCCAAAAATCCAATAAATTCAAAATGATATTACCTTGATTCTTCACCAAATGAAATGATTATTGGCTCCAATGGAAGCTCTTGTCTTCTTCTTCCTTTTTCCCTTCATGAACAACCTCAAAATCTCTCTTGAAGGTTAAGAAAATTGAAATCCTAGCTTGTTTTCTCTTCTTTCTCTCCTTCTCTCCTTCTCTTCGTATTTCTCTCTTTTCTTCATGACACTCTCTCTTTTTCTCTTCAATTCACGTTTTTTCCCTTTCTTAAAAAGCAAGACTACATTTCTTTCTTCCATTTCTACCCTTAATGAGTCCAAAAAGTCCATTTTACCCTTTCTTATAGGCTTATGTTCTTTTAACCTTAACGCTTTAATTCCATTAATCCATGCAATAAAATCCTGCTAACCTTGACATAATAATTAACTCAAACAAATTTAATCTATTAAAACCTCAAAATTCATTTAAACTATGCTTAATTAAAGAAAGAAATTCAGGGTCCAACACTAGTAAAAAGGCACTTGGTCACAAAAAAGTAATAAATGAAAGTAAGTCACATAAGCATTACATATATATTAAATATCTATGTTTGAATGATTGAAATGTATTGTTGATTTGTGTTGAATGAGAATGTGAAAATTGTGAACAAAGTGTTACGTGATGCTACTTGAAGATAAATGAAATGATATGAATTATGTGATTGTATGTGTTGATGTGTTATATTATTTGAGTGAACAATCGAGGATGGTTAAGTCACTGAGTTTGCAAAACTCACCAAAATTGCAACGTTAACATTTCAGGTTCGGGAGTGATGATATAGCTTCTAATTTAATTTAGAAGAGAACTAGCACTGATTTTGGATAGAGGACATGACTCAAAGCTCGGTCAGCTGAGACTAAAGGATCTAGATAAAAATCTTTGTATAATTCCTCATGTATATAGAGTGTTCTATTTACATAAATGTAAACTCTGATTTGTTTTTGATATTATAAATATATGGATGTTGTTGTAAAGCTACAATGTATATATTGTTTAAGAAATGAAATGAGGAATTTTGGGTTTTTAAATATTGTGACATTTAGGTATAAATGATGATGCCATGATTAAGTTAGTGAGGTGATTGCTCTAGCATGCCATTATTATAGGATATGTACTTGAATGTCCTCAGGATGGTCTGGTATATACTCTATGGTAGTGGGACGTTACATAATCTCTTTGATTCATCCTTGATTACTGAAGATATTACTCATTTATTTCAAACTTTCAATTTTGAATCATTATGAGTTTCTAAGAAAACAAAAGTCAAATTTAATTCCCCACATAGCTAAAAAAATTAAATGAGGTAATAAGATATAGATAGGAGAGTTTTGTGATATGGGTTTATAGCATAAAGAAAAGGGATCTTAAAAATGGCTCAAAAGGGTTGGACTAGGGATAATTAAATGAGGTGGCCTTTTAAGTTAAATGGATAAAACAAGGAAGGCTTTTATAATATTCAAGCTCACAAGCATCATAGCAACTCAAATTGGTCCAATGCAAGTTCTAAAGGTATCCAAATAAAAGGTAATCACACGCCAAAGAAAAACTGGATAGACATAAGATGTTTATATCCTTGAAGGCTCAAATGCTAATAGGTTCAAATAAATTCACCTGATCATCATGCAATACTTCATCAATTAATTGGCTCTATTTTTTAAATGCATACCTTAACTATTTCAACTTATCAATGTATTTAGCCTTCACCTTGATCAATTTCAGTCTCAATTTGCACACATAGTCCAATTTATTCAAATTGATTTAACAAAAATTTCTTTGACAAATCTTATTTCATTAACTTTTAAAAGTATTAGGCACAAACAAGAAAGTGCTCAAACATCCTAAAATGTTCAAAATATCATAAAATCAAAATAAGAAAAAATATCCCCACCCCTACATCTATTTAAAACATTGTCCCAATGTTTATCGATAAAGCGCAAAAAATAAGAAAGGCATGAAACAAAAGAGCAAAAAAAAATGTTTTACTTTTCTTCTTTGTTTTAGATGGGGAATTTAGCACGATTGCATAATGGTTGGGTCTATTATAAGTGCTAAGTGATGTTAGTGGCTCGTCAAAGTATAGCTTGAATGGTAGGTGTATGAAAAAAAGGGATTTTAGAGTATTCTAGGTCAAATATAGTCAGGAACATGACCGTGTCTTAGACTGTATCCTTTAATTTCTTCTTTTCCATGATTGCATATCTACACGGTTGTAGAGACATACATGGTATTGGCACACGGGCATGTTCAAATCCCACATGACTGTATATCTTCATGAATCTTCATGTCCATACAGTTATAGTTAGGTAGACACTAAAGGTAAACGAGTATGTGCGGGTAAAAAAAGCAAGATGAAAAATATATTCTACTCATTATTTGGTGAAAACAAAGAACCGATATATGTACACAGAGAATCCCTATAATTGAGCGATTATATTCCTATAATTCATCTATTCTAATATTTACAATTGTAATATTTACTCTATCAATCTTAGGATACAATAAGATTTCTCAACATTCCCCCTTAAGTTCGAGAGTGAATATCAGTAACTCCCAACTTGCATTTCATTCTAGAAAATAACTTCTTTCCTTAATGATTTAGTGAACACATTGGCAAGTTGTTCAGTTGAAGGAACGTATTCAGTTGTAACTGAACCATCTTGAATCTTATCACGAATAAAGTGACAATCCATTTCTATGTGTTCGGTTCTTTCGTGAAAAACTGAATTAGCTACAATGTGTAGGGATGCTTTATTGTCACAATACAGCAATGCTAGCTTTGGATGTAATATTCACGAATCTTTCAATAATAATCGTAACCAAGATAGCTCACAACATGTACCAATCATAACTCTATATTCAACTTTTGCTAGGGATAGAGAAATAGTCTTCTACCTTTTTGTCCACCATGAAATGAGAGAAGATCCCAAAAACCATAATAACTTGTAGTTGATTTTTGGGATGCTGGGCAACCTCCCTAATTAGAATCACAAAAAAATGCAAAAATAAATCATTTTGTGAAGGAAAAAAAAACCTTGACCTAGATTATCCTTTAAATAATGTAATACATGCATGACAACTTCCATTTGAGGTTTGCATGGAGTATGCATGAATCTGCTCAACATGTGCATTAAATAGGTGATATCAGGATGAGTAATAGTCAAGTAAATTAGGCGTCCTACAAAGTGCCTGTATAGAGATGGATCTTTTAACAATCCACAAGTTTTGCTCAAAAATATCCGCCTTCTTTCAAACTTTCTAAAGTGTTTTTCCTTTGTGAAATGAAAATACCTTTCTTTAACCACGAGATCTCCATACCCAACGAATACTTTAAGCTTCCAAAATATTTAATCTAGAAATGATTATGCATAAATTATTTAAGACAAGATATGGTGATGGGATCATTACCGGTTATAAGAATGTCATTGACATAGATAAATAAAGCTATAAATAATTTCCTTTCCTATATGTAAACAATGAGTAATTAGCTTTGGACTGACTAAATCCAGCATCTTGAATAGCAGTAGAGAACTTGGCAAACCATTAACGAGGGACTTGTTTTAATCCATATAAGGACTTGTCGAGGCGACATATAAGATTCTCCCCCTGTTGCTGAAAACCAGTAGGAAGAGACATATAGATTTCTTCATAAAGGTCACCATGAAGAAAAGAATTATGAACATTACGCTGATGAACAGTCCAATTTTGAGTAGCAACCAAAGCCAATAAACAACGAACTGTAACCATTTTTGCAGTAGGTAAAAAGGTGTCATGATAATCTATCCCTTCGAGTTATGTATAACCTTTTACAACAAGGTGCGCTTTATAGTGTTCAAGAGAGCCATATGATTTGCGCTTGATTTTATATACCCAACGATAACCAATGGCCTGCTTTCTAGGAGGAAGAGATGTGAGAGACAAGTATTGTTGCCCTCTAAAGTATCTAACTTAGATTACATTGCTTCTTATCAATGAGGTTGAGAAGCAGCTTGGTCATAACATGTGGGCTCAACATCATTATTAGCAGTAGCAATAAATACATGATGTTGTGGTGAGTAACAATCATAAGAGATAAAATTGCAGAGAGGATACTGAGTACCTTTATGTGGAAAAGATGACGAGGGTGACGATGACTCCAAAGATGTCATTTAATTGTAAATATAGTCACACAAAGTTGCAGAAGGAACATGAGGTTATTGAGAATGACGCAAAGGGGTTGTTGATGGTGAAGTAGCTGAAGAGGAAAGGATGGGTTCCACAGATGTTGGGTGAATGAATGAAGGAATCTTCGAAACAATAGGATATGTGATAGAAATAGGTAGGACAAAATCGACGGTTAGTATAGAAGGCGCAATGGATTCATAAGGAAAGACATCTTCATGGAAAATAACATCATGACTAGTGAAGACTTGGTGAGTTTCAATATCATATGATTTGTAAGCTTTCTGGCTTGCAGGATAATCAAGGAAAACACAACGTATGGCACGAGGAGCAAACTTATAAGAAACATGAACAGTAGAGCATATACAAGACACCCAAAGACTCTTAGGTGAGAATAAAAAGGAATTTTTCCATAAATTCACTCAAAAGGAGTTTGGCGAGAAACTATCAGTGTGGGTAACCTATTAATCATATGGATGGCAATGGAGGCACATTCTGCCCGAAAGTGTAAAAGAAGGAGAGCTTGAAAATGAAGAGCTCTTATTAACTTAAGGATATGTCTATGTTTGTGTTCAATAACCACATTTTGTTGAGATGCGTAAGTGTAACAATATTGGTAAGTGGTGCCTTTTTATTTTAAAAAATTCTCACATAGCAAAAATTCCACTCCATAATTAACTCAAATATTAGCAACAGTAGTGTTGAATTGGGTTTTCACAAAAGAGAAAAAATTGGTAAGTAGGTGTCTTGTTTCACTTTTATAATGCATGAAAGAACCTAAGTAAAAGGAGAATAGTCACCCACAATAGTCAAAAAATATTTAGCACCAAAGAGAGAAGGAATTTTGTATGGTCCCCAAATATCAAAATGGATTAATTTAAAAGGATTAATAGAAGAAATTGAATTAATGGAAAAAAGAAAGCCTTGACTGTTTGGCAAGAGCACAGACATCGCAAGTATTATTTGACTTTAAAGGAAAATTTAACAAAGTTTTGGCCATGAAATCTAATCTAAAAGAGGATAAGTGCCTTAGTCATCGTTGACACGGGATTGTAGGAGTGGTTTGAGAAGAAGAAGGTTTGATGGTATGGGCTTCTGAAGAATGGATAGAATGGTGTGACTTATTTGCTGCCATTACGACCAAGTAATAAAGTCCATTTCGTTGTTTAGCCAAACCAATCGTCATCCCCGTCATCAAATCCTGCAAAATACACCAATAAGGAAATAATGTTACTGAACAATTTAAATCTCTTACGATTCAACTCACAAACATCAAACCCATTTTGCAAGATTGTACCCCAAGCACATTTTTTAAATAGATAATTGGACTCAAAGTTAAACTTCTAGTAGAGATAATTGGAGCTTAGTCTCCATTTGGCATAACAACTAGTGGTAAAGAAGTGTTCTGTTTACTGTTGATAAGCAAACCTGGAGAGGAAGTAATGTGATCTGTTACATTGCTATCGATTATGAGTTCAGGTGGTGACAAACTTCAAGAAGCATGAACGTTGTTTGCTTTAGGAGGAAATGATGAAGATGATCCATTACCCTGCAAAATAGACAACATTTTTTGTAGTTGTAATTCAGTCAACCCATTCATAACGGACTAAATCTGTTGCATCGTTGTAGCCTCTTTGACATTGTTAATTGAAGATTGAGATTTCCATTATGCTTGGAATGAGTGTTCTTAGCTGATGTATGCTTGGGATGTCCAAGTGGATAACCATGTAAGTTCCAGTATGTCTCTCTTATATGATGATCTCTGTTACAGTAAGAACAATGTAGTGGCTTACGATTAGATGAATTAGGATGAGAAGAAGACAAACTAGATTTGTGTCAAATAGTAAGGGCTATTGGTTCATCTTTAAGAACAGCCATGGTTGAAGCCTCTGTTATCTCGCATGTTGTACTCAAATTTCGTTGCTTTCTTCTTGAATGATGGAAGAATAAGCCTATGCAACATTAGGTAATGGATGAATTAAAAGGAGTTGACCACAAACTGCACTATAAGACTCATTCAACCCTATAATAAGCTGCATTAGTTTATGCCTTTTATGATCTGCTCCACAGGTGGCATCATTATAAAAACCTAACTCATCCCATAATTTTTTTAACTTTGAGTAATAAGCCACAACGGGAATTTGATTTTGAGTCAGACAGGTAATATCTTTTTCAATCTAAAAAATTCGTGGTGCATTGCTTTGAGAGAAATGGTTACGAAGATCTTCCCAAACTTCATGAGCATTGTTATAAAAAATAACACTATTTGCAATATCAGATGATAAAGAATTAAGGATCCAAGATAACACCATAGCTTTGCATTTTTTCCATTCCACATAGTCTTCTGTTGTAGCAGACGGTTCCTTGAGAGTTCCATCAACAAAACCCAATTTAGATTTTGCATTCAAAGAGATGACTATAGCTCTTCGCCAAGTCAAATAATTGTCTCCATTAAAAGGTTTGGGAACAAGAATCATTCCAGGATGTTCAGAATGATGAAGAGAATAAGAGTTGCTAGAATCTAGTTTATTTCCATCGATAGCATGACGATGAGAAGTGAATATAAGGCACAAGAAAAAAAAAGGTTGAGTAGAGGTATTGTCACTGCTCTGATTGGTGCCAGTTAACTTGAAGATGGATTGCATGTTGAGGAAGATGAGACCGGAGGTACCGTCGGTCAGAAGAGAAGTATCGGGTGCCATTAGGAGAGAGTAGGATCAAAAAATAAGACAGCAGTTATGCTTAGGATAGCTCTGATACCATATAGAGAGAGGTAGAAATTAAACAATTGTATATGTTTCGTATTGATACAGAGCTAGTATATATACAAGAGAATCGAGTAACAAACTGTGCAGAAAGAGAAAAGATGCTAACAAAAAGAAATAACAAAATCTGGTAACAGAATCTGGTATAACAAATTAGGATGAGTCTAGAGAATTCTTAACACTGATACCATAAAAAAGGAGGATGAAAAAAATATTCTACTCATTATTTGATGAAAACAAAGAACCAACATTCATACACACAGAATCCCTATAATTGAGCTATTCTACTCTTACAATCAATGTTTTAAAAACCGGACCGGACATCGAACCGGTCGAAGGAAAGGTTTGAGGTTTAGAGGTTGAACCGGTAGTAAACCGTTATCAAACCGGAATATAATAAATAAGATGAAAATTTTATAAGAATAAATAAAAATAAAATATTTTATTGAAATGAAA
>JAOSBK010000006.1:3157916-3168856 GCA_027568895.1 Erythroxylum shatona | reverse complement strand
CGTTATAGACCACCCAAAAATCATACACTAAAGGACACACTTAGAAGGGGGCTGGACAAAAAACGATGAGCTGGTGACTAAGAAAAAAAGAAGTAAGCAACTGGGGAAGATAACGTTGAAGTGGTGATATAGAGTGGAACGTGAGGTAGTTAAAAGGGAGAAATAAAAACATTGGCTAGGGGGAGGATTTTTGGATCCAAGAATCACGCAACTCCATCACCAACAAAGCATTCACTCAAGATGCAGTAGCCTCATCCCCTCACATTTACACAGCCCTTACTCAATACTCATTCACGGCAACACTCAAGCAATACCAGGTGGTAGAAGCAGCAAACGAAGACGTTGAAGAAGCTACATTTAAGCTGGTGGAAAACGAAAATGGAAGAGACACGTGAGCTGGAGATATTTCATGCACAGCCCTCCACCAAAACACACGAGACCTTCACTCATTGACAGCAAAACACGAAGTGAGTTGGGGAGGTAGAGAACGAACACAGCAGCTGGAGGCAATAACAACGTTAGCTGATGAAGAACGTCAATAGTCGGAGGAGAAAAAAGCACTGAAAGTAGGAGGTGGCATGAAATAAAAAGAGGCTTGTGGCTAGAAAATAACGTGAAGCAGCTAGGATCAAAGAAAAGAAGCAGCTGGTGCATGAAGAGGGAAACAGCTGGAGCAAGGCTTGAGACGTTGAAGCAACCTGGTAGAGGACAGTGCAAACAGCTGGTGGAGTAAATAAAAAACGTTAGCAGCAAGGTGAGGGAGCAGCCACGTTGCTGGTGAAGAAATCCCAAGTTGCCATGAGAAATTGTGAGCTGTTGTGGAGATAACATTGAAACATTAGCTAGTGGAGAAAGCAAGAGGTGGAGCCAACGCATCATCACTATACACTTCACTCCAAACACTACAAGACAGTTGATATGAAATGATTTAATTTTAGCTAGTGAGGCTTAGGAGAAACACGTTTCAGCAAGGTGAAGTTTTTTAAGAAGACAGCGTGGAGAGACCAGAGGGCCTTGACCAAAACGTACCGAAGCCAGAGACGCGACAAAAAAAATACAGCTGCAGAAAAGGGGGTGTTTTTAATTTGTTTTCATTAATTTCATATTTATTTTAATTGTGTGATTTAATCAATGCAAACATATTTTAAGACCATGATCTATGTTACATTGATAAATATGTGTGAGTAAAATTTTCTTTTCGATTAAGGTTAAGATTGATATTGGATTAGGATAATTTTTGTGGTATTGATTTTTGCTTGATTATTAATTTAGCTTGATCAACTAGGATTAGGATAATTTTTGTGGTATTGATTTTTTCTTGATTAAATGCATATTTAATCTTAATTTAGCTTGATCAACTAGATTAAGACCTTAGATGATTGAATGCCACAACCAATGGGATTTAATTTGTCGGAAAATTAATCAAGCGACATACTTGAGACTAAAATGTAGACTAACTTTAGGATCTTGCGTGAGGATATCTAGAATTAACGAACTTAATTTTAGATTTCTTCTATTTAACGCCTTTTATTTCGAATTATCTATGAACCAAGTGGGTAACTCAGATTTTAAAAGAAAAGAGAATTTCCATGAACATTGGGTTTGACTTGCTTAAGTGAAGTATATCCTAAATCAATCCACCGTTACAATTTTATTTTTAGTGTCAATCCAATTGAAATCTGATTCCTTAACCCATTTTTGTCATTTGATTAAATCTAGTTGTTTTAATTCATACCTTGCATTTTTTCACATTTTCTTAATTTGCTTACTTTATTTTATTTTACTTTCAAATCAATCAATTCTTGATCGACTGAGTAATTTTTTATCGTTTAATTTAATTGTCTTACGTGTTGGAAAATTTTCCCTTGGGTACGATATCCGGTTCTTACTGATTTATATTACTTGTCGATGGGGTGCACTTGCCTCTAATTGATCTAGATAGAATTTAATTTATTTTGTTTTGTTTAGACCGCAACATCAAATAATTAACCTTTAATTGCTAAGACCCTGTGATAATTAATGTTGTTTCTAAACAACATAGTAGCAAGATTATCACGATACAACTGAATGGGTTTAGTCACTGAATTATCCACAGGTAACTTAGAAATCAAGTTTCTGAGCTAAACAATCTATGAAGCAGCCCCATAGCATGCACTCTGTATGTATAGTCGAGGAAGTTACCCTTGTCTACTTGACACACTTCTAAGACATTGTACCATCTGCAAACTTAAAACTATAAACTTAAGTAGACTTTCGATCATTCGAAAACATGGCTAAAAGTTGAATCTAAATTCTCTATGAGGTTTAATCAATATACTTTTCTATATCTCAACATATAATCATTAATTCCCTTTAATATCTCATCACTCACTTGATTGCATTTCAATGGTCTATACTTGGGTTTACCAGATATTAACCAACAGTCTAAAAGAAAATGCAATGTTATATAGATAAGCATACATCAGGCTATTAACCATACTAATACATGGAACATTCCTCATAACCTCTTTCTTTACTTTATTCTTTGGATATTGTGCCAAAGATTATCTCTCACTATAAGAGATAGATGCTATGACAGGTTTACAGTTAATCGTATTAAACTTTATAATACATGCTCAATATATTCATTCTGTGAGAGGTTTGATAAGGGTTAAGATTTATCTCAATGAATCCGATTACCTAGGATAGAAGATGCCACATTCAGGCCCTTCATGCCAAAGTTCTTGACTAAAATTTTCTTAACCTCATACAACATGGTCAAGTAATTTGACGTGAGCAATATATCATCCATATGTAGTAATAGGAAGATAACTTTGCTCTCCCTGACCTCATAGTACAAGCATCCTCTTAACTTTATTTTCCATGAAGTCGAAAAAGGTCACAACCTCATAAAATGTAAGCTATGTATTGATTTGCATAACATACAAACCATGTGAGTTTCATCTGGATCCTAAATTCCTTCAGGTTGTACCATATAGACTTCTTCATAAAGGTCTTTATTCAAGAAAGTGGTTTTGATAGCCACCTGATGTAACTCTATATCATCATAAGCTATAATTGCCATAATTTCTCAAAATGTATCCTATGAGGATACGGAAGAAAAGTAACGTAAAGCCAACCTTTCTCCCTGAGTGAGCTATTAGGAAACTAAGTGAGCCCATAAACTACTGAATTCTATTCTATCCTGAAATCCTTTAGGTCCAAAACTTCATTTACAATTGATGGGTTTGCAATTTCGTTGTAAATCAATTGGCTTCCAAACCTTACTATACTTTATAGCTTGCATCTCATTAGTCACTGCATCCTACCACAAATCTCCAATGGGTTATAAACAAATTCTGTAAAATTAATTGGATTCCTAACATATCTAATATCATGGTCATGTTCACCTAATAGACTATATAAGCAGATGGGATAGCAGGTCATCTTATTCTAGTGGATTTACATAACTGTATTAGATCTTATATCCCCAAGAACCACTGTTTGTACATGTATGAATTCCTGTTCCTATTCTTATATAGGCACTATATAAAGGTCTAGATCTACCAGAGCTAACTGTATGAGTAACGGGTACATAATAATTGTAGTATCCACCCTGTTATCATCCGAAGGGTCAACGAGGCCAACATCATCATAGACATCGTATTCCAGAAACTTAACTAATTATGATTCTACTATTTTAATCCCTCCTTCTCTGCAGTAAAAACTATAGCTTAAAAGTGGTCAGGATATCTTACTAAATAGCAATGAATAGAACAAGCATGTAATTTATCTTTACAAAGATTATACTACCTTAGTAGGGTAGCCTCATACATCAATGTGTGTAAAGCTGGGTTTCCACACTTTTAAATAATTAGGTAGATTAGTCCTGTTTTACATCGACTTCTTCATGTCCTTTAGGGTGCTTTTATGTCTTTTGGCAACCCACCATTTTGCTCAGAACTATCTAGCATAGTGAACTTAATCACTACTCCAACTGATTCCATATATTTGTCAAACATATGTTTTCAAGTCCTAAAACACCATGTTTGCCATGATATTCTCCTCTACGGTCAAATCTGACTATCTTGATGAATTTTTCCAACTGGTTCTCAGCCTTCAATCTTTAAGCAAGAAAACATAACTATAATAGAAATAATTATCAACAAATGTCAGAATATATTTCGAATTGCATAATGCAACTGTATAAGGTCTACCGATATCTTTATGTATCAGACTCAACAAGTTAAAAGCATGAGATGACTTGAATATCCTTATTATTCAACTTACCCCTGCAACAGTCAACACATATTCCCAGATCATCATAATCTAGAATTGAGAGAATGTTTTTCTTAATGAATGTCTCAATCTTAGCCCTGGAAATGTAGCATAAACTTTTATGCTACACTATGTATGACTTTTCATTCATCAAGGTTATATATTTCATGAATTGTTTAGCAAGATACGAAGAAGCATATTTCTAATTTAGGGTAAGACACATTCTATACTAACCAGATGACAAGAAAGTTGTACCATTATGTTTTTCATTAAACACATCTGTACAGTAGAAGTATGAAATACAAAAAATCAACCTTCTTTGTCCAAAATTGATCCAAAGATCACATATAAAATGTGTCGTATAAAAACTGAAATGAACCTTACAACAAGATTCAGTATATACATTCCCTATAGATATTACTTCCACTTCTTCATTGCTATGAACTATCAGTTCCTCCTTCCCTTTATTTGGCTTTATCCTTGTAGCACCCCTTACCCTAGGGTACATACCGGGACACTCTGAGGACATTTTAGTACATAACGATGATAATGGTGCACTATGTTCAATCATAACATTCACTTAACATAGCATCATCTGTCTTTATTCTCTTATAAACATCATATGGAAAGTCACAGTATTTTAAAACCAAATTTCCTCATTTCATTTCGTAGAAACTGTATGCCTGCAATGTATCTTTCAACATTCATACTTATACAACATTATAGCCTAATATAGAAAGTGTTATATGAAAGAGGAAATATACAAAATATATCTAATCTGTCCATATCTAGCTGACCGACCTTTGAGTCATTTCTTCCTGTTCCCAAAAGTAAAAGTCTACACTACTCGTAGCATCCCTCAGTAGCTAATATTGTCTCTAGGTCCTGAAAAATCAACGTTGCAATTTTGATGAGTTTTGTGAATTCAATGAGGTAATCATCATCGATGATTCACTCAATTTATGCATTACATCAATACATGTAACATATTATTCACATCTTTTCGCACATTCATAAAATGTCACATTTCACTTTCAGAGCAATCATCATGATCCTTTCATTCATATACCATACGCATATTAAGTATGAATGCAATGCACGTGAGACTCACTTTCATTTATTATTGTCGTTGTGACTAAGTGCCTTTTTACTAGCTCATATCCTTTGGTGGATATCGAGTTGTGTCAAATTATGTACCATATCTCTTAGTGGATACCTTATACATTTACAACTGAGCCTGAGGCTCTAATTACAATCTAAGCTTTAAGCTTTTTATCGTAGAGACTCTAATAATAACTTCCTTTATCTTACATGCATTCATGTATCGAACATTTCACATAACATATTCTCAGTCAATCATATGATTACACATTCACATTCATATCACATTAATCATCAGACCTTGTCCGGTATTCAACAGAATTGTTGAGCAACATTTATTGCATCACATTCAAATACAAAGAGCACTTCAATAACTCATTCATACACTAGAATCATCGGACCTTCATTGTCAGGAATCAACACAATCAATTCACATTCATTCAATAATTCAAACATAATATAAAGCAAACAAGTAATTAGGCTAGACTATCTAGGTTACTCACAGGTCACTCTCGAAGCTAATGCATGGAAGTTACGGCAACGTCTAGAGGTTGACGTTCCAATTACTCCTATATAACAAGCAATATACATATATCACAATTTGACACAATTGTAAGTGTTTTATAATGCACATGTATGTATATAAAATATGCATAATGCATGTTCATAACAATCCTGGGTATTTTTTTCATTATTCTTATCACATGATCAGTCCTATCTCAAAACTCATCTAATTCATAACTCATTGAATTTGTACTTAGGTTTATACCTCAATAAAACCATTAAAATCTTAATTCATAACTCATTGATTCATTTTAGATTTTTCCAAAAACTGACTTTCATATCTACAATTATTGATCAGTTAGACAATGAAAATGAAGTAATTTGACCATACTTTCTTCTAGAAAAGTGTTCTTCTATCTCTTAAGTTTCTAATGACACCAAGATCGTTCAATGTGGTTTAGTATTGTGAAATTTATATTCTAGATAATTTTGGACTATTTTTATTCTAAGACAGTACCCTATACTCAACTTCCACCCCAAAATTGGAATTCTTAGAGACTGAATTAAAATTTTATTTCTTAATACAATTTGTACCCCTATGTCTCTAGTTTGCTCAAAATTAAAAATCATTCCATTTGGATAACTACATAAGAAGATATGCCCAAAATACCAAAATATATTCAGTGTAGAGAAAAGTTTCACCGTTTCGAACTCCTCCCGAGAGGAATTCTCGTGAAAATTTCACAAGTTCGCCGTGGCAAAACCTAGAGTTGACTGTGACGAACTTTACCCAAGTGGAATCCTAGCCAAATCCTTCATGTTTGCTGCAGTGAAGTAAGAACTTTGCTGCGACGAACTTTCACATAAGCATACCCAGTTTTTCAACTTCAGGTCAGATTTGGAGACTCTTAAAGACATAATTTGAATTCGATGTCTTAATGAAAAATGTAGCCATAGGTCTCTAATTTAATCCAAATCAAGAATCATCTCATTTTGGGTAACCAGAGAAAAAGTTATGGCTAAAAGACTTAAGCATATTTAGTGAACATTTTCCAGTTAATGATCTTCAAACTTTCTAGATTTTACACCTAACATAACTTTTACAAAGATCACCCTTCTCTACTTCATTTACTCCTTATTTTCAACTCCATTTTATCTTAATATCATTCACCAACAAATCATGATCTAAATTAGATCATTAACCCAAAAACAGGACATGTTCATGCACCTATTCATCAACAATCAACTACATCTCATCATTCATAAATTCCTATTCTTTTTCCATAACATATCTCTTTCCTAAGTTCATTATTTCTAGTTGATAACCACTTTATGTACACTTCAAGTTTAGCTCAACATCATCTATACACAAATCAAAATTCCATGCTTGATCATAAATACCGAAAATAGAACACAAACATATGCATTCATCCACCAATTTTCGGCACCCATTTCTCACCCCATTATGAAGATCATTCAACCTCACAACATCTCTATAGCAATTCATAACTTATTACTCATCAAGTATCATCAAACATATCAAGATGCAAGAAAATTACATCAACTTCTCATGAACTACGACATATACATAAAAATTCACATAATCATCGAGAGAGAACGAAACAAGGGGGATGTCTTTCAATAAAAAAAAAAACAACTTATGTCACTTGCACCAATTTCTAAAGCAATAGATTACGTTCCTTCATTTAACTAGTGCAATCAATTTTAATTTCTACTCCAATTATCTCCAAATTTTAATCGACACTTGTCAATAAATCCCAAAGTCATTTATGAAAATTTCCATTGCTATTGGTTAGTAAATTATATTACCATTTAACAATTGTTTTACCACTTGGTAATTTTCCTTGTTCAAAAATATCCAAAATTTTCAAAAATTTTCCAAAAATTCTAAAAATTCTAAATCAACAAATAGACTCTCCAAATCAATTTTCAACACTTAAGAACCACAATTCTCTATAACAATCACATTTATAAACAAGTATACCTAGAATGTCTATGAATGCATGTATAGTCATTTTCATGTGCAAAATTTCACTATTCACATGTATGTGCATGTCATATTATACATGAACATGAAATGCATTTTTTAATCTCTCATTCATCCATTATATATTCTATTCTAGCCTCAACATGGGTAACGGATGTTACAATCCTGGATATAAACCCTTGCATTATAGAAGTACCTTGATAAGATGCTCCACTATATATCCACAAGTCCTTAATGTGACTATCGCAAATTAGATTCACAAATTGATAAGCCAAGGAGTTATCTTATGGTCACAGTCTTTCTTTCTATATCGCATATTGCTGGTTGCCTTATGTCATACAGACCTTTACTAGCACTAGATTAACTAGCATCAGTATATGGAGAAGATTTAGTCTTTCTACCTTTGAATTTAGTTGGTTTCATCTTTTCCTTCCCTTTAGTTACTTTGAGGGTTATAGAAGTAGCAAGCTTGAGTTTCTCCTCCTCAGTAATGCAATGGGCAATTAAAGCATTGAAGTCCCATTCCTCATCCTGTGAATAATATGTCATCACCAAATTACGAAACTCTGAAAGTAGTGTGTTTAAAGTTTGGTGAACTATGAAGACATCAAGAAGAGGAATGTTTAACATCTTCAGTCTACTGTGAAGATGGATCATTCTTGATATGTTCTCCATCACTCCCCCTTCTCCCATATACCTCATGGAGAATAATTCTTTCACTAAGGCACTTGTCTCAACATTAGGGGAGACTGTGTACCTCTGGGAGACAATTCTAAGAAACTCCTTCGCTATAGCTATGTACGGAAGTCTATTAAGCTCATGGTAAGGAATGGATCTATTAATGGTCATAAGACATAATCTGTTAGATAAAAAAGGTGAATGTAAAAGGATAATATTTAAATCAGCACAAATGTAGGACAACAACGATACCCAAAGCAATTAAATAGTATCGTTACCAAAAATCTGATCCTATATATTATGAAGTACCTTTGGGCTGAATACATAATATATGTAATTAGACCTTCACATAAAAGTGATCAGAGTACATACCATCAACTCTCATGACACTAACACCTTTGGGCAAATAGATCACTTGAACAACAACTTTCACCCATCTAATGCCTTTATGTACATCTCAAACTGTTATGTTAGGCCAGCACCTTTGGATAGAATAACCAAACATAAAATCAGAAACATCCGCCAACATGCAAGTAGATAATTCAAAATAATGAATTGAAAGGCCACTTTGGAGACTACATTCTCATCAGCACTCAAAAAGTCTACGAACAAAGGGATATATCTTTATATCATCCTCACATTCTTTATGGGCATATGGTATGTGATAATATAACATCATTAAATGCAAAACCTGAATGCACAATCTCATTGTCAAACGTTTATGTTGAAGACATTCTTAGAAAACTTCATTTGAGACTTTCGTAAAAGAAAAATCTCAGCAAAGCAACTATCATGCATCACTGAAAATTGAACTGACCACCCGAGACATGAGAACCTCATGCATCTCCCTTATGGTAAGTTTGTTGCATGGAAATTCACTCAAAAATAACTTCAGAATGTCTTAATTTCTTTTCCCGAGTGACTATCATGCAATCCCGAACATTAAGCATGAGACCTAAGATACA
Source organism: Erythroxylum shatona (assembly GCA_027568895.1). Taxonomy (NCBI): domain Eukaryota; kingdom Viridiplantae; phylum Streptophyta; class Magnoliopsida; order Malpighiales; family Erythroxylaceae; genus Erythroxylum; species Erythroxylum shatona. Next base: position 3,159,343 of record JAOSBK010000006.1, on the reverse strand, counting down.
AAAACTTAAAGTATCTTTTTCATGAAATGTCCGAAGCATGAAAATTTACTTGAAATCTGATTTAGAATATCTTAATTTCTTTTCTGGAGTTAAACTTTAATTTATTACTAATGTAATAAATTCAAAAAATGGAAATATTCATTTTATAAAATGTTCAGATCTGAAAACTGACTAAAAGCACCCCTGGGCACCCTTACGAAAAATCTAAAATTTTTATGTTTTATTATTGTAGAAATTTTGCACGACTGACGTCAGTATGACATCATCGCTGTTATTGCGAGTGGGAAGTGCGGTGTATGTGCTACACGCACAGCCTAGCGACACACCTCAACAACGAATGGCACGTGCATATGCCATACATGCGCCCACGTGCACTTATATGATAGCGCTACACTGTCCACCTATGTGTCGACCCGTGTTTGGCCTGTGCATTGAATGGGCCAATGTACTGCCACTCGAGGCGGTACGGTGTGTCGTCGGGTGCATGTGATGGTCTTTGTCATTCCTATAAAAAATGGAGATTTTCGGCAAGTTTTGAGCTAGTTTTTTGCACTTCCGAACCCGTTTTCACTCCGTTTCTTAAGGCTAAATACACATATACTACTTTCATGCAATAAAAAGCAAGAAACAAATTAAGAAACAAAGGTTAAATCTCCTCAAACCTTATGGAGAGAAAACAGAAAAATCTTCGTTTTTAACCACCTAATCATGTCATCGTTTTGATACCACGTGTAACACGTAACGGTACCTTAGTTACGTATCTCGGATCGAACATGAAAGGGTAAGAAATGAAGAAATGCGAAAAATACCTGATTTTAGTCTCTATAACTTCAAACGAGCTTCCTGAAGCCGAAATAAGCGCGAATCCACTGCTATGTTTATAGAAACTGCTCACTGGGATGTGGGTAATGTCTTTCTATAGTTTTCTCAAAAGATATGCTCTCTTAACATGTAAGAGAATCCTTATGCTTACAATTGATATGAGCAACTACAGGAGACCTTAACCTTTATATAGAGTTTTCATATCGGGTTCCCCATCAGGGGTCTGATATGAATCTGGTCTACACTGATCGGAATTTATTTTCACACGAACTTCGACTTATTGATTTGGATCATTTATTGAGCTACTTTATTACCTTATTTGAATCAAATTCGTAACTTAATTAATAAATTATATTTTAAAAAAACTAAAAACTACGATTAATAATTATTCAACTTTTTGAAAAAGGACAAAATTGTCGGTAGCACGTCGATGTTTAATTTATGACCAACTAGCAGGTTAACACCGCGCAAATGCTCAGTGAAAGTGCCCACTGAATTTATACGCAGGGGAAAATTTAACATGACAGTTTAAAAAAAATAATATGAAAATGTAATGAAATAATCATCGGTTGGGAGAAGAACTAAGATGAAATGAGTTTCTTTCA
>JAOSBK010000006.1:3020888-3054574 GCA_027568895.1 Erythroxylum shatona | reverse complement strand
ATGATGGTTCCTCACTGAGTTCGCAAACTCACCCAAAATTGCAACTTATTTTTCAGGACCGAGAGAGTAGACTCCTAACTCCAGAGGGACTTTTCCTGCCGTGTAGATCGTGTTGGCAAGAGAAGTCATGGCTCACAGGTCGGTCAGTTGGGACTTTTGGGATGACCTAGATAGAGCTGATGTATTTTTCCTATTTATGTAGCATGCTGTATTAGGTTATTGGAGTGATGTACAGACAGTAATCGCTGACAGATATATAAACTTCTGATTTTAATGAAATGAAATGAGGAACAGTTTGGTTCAAAAAGTTCGTGATTTTTAAACTGATGTTTTATTATTATGATGCCATGTGAAATACAGTAGTGATTGTTCGTAGCTCGTCCTTATCGTAGGATATGTATCAGAATGACCTACGGGCGTCCTGGTGTGTACCCTGCGGTAAGGGGGCGCTACACTAGCCTTAATTCATTATTGTTCCACTAATAATGATCGACCATGGATAGTTTAGAATAGTGTTATAATGCTTATGGTTTTACTATCAAGTCACATACTTGATGAAATAAGTCTCGTACCATTCATGGAACGTAAATCATATTAAATAAACAACATACATGCATATATAAAAGGAATACCTCATAATATATTATTAACAAGTCATAATGTTGATACATGAATCACATATATGTCCATTGGCCTAGGGCACACTACTAACAATGAGTCCCAGGACGAGAATTGATATCACTTTGACTAGATTTGACTTAGTCAATCTAGTGAGAGTTAACACTTTTCCCATACTCATAACTAAGTGGGGTATAGCATAGTGAAAGGACGAATTGCACAGAAATTGTCTATAGGAGGGTTTATAAGACTGTTCATGATGAGCATGGGTTCGTTCATCAAACCACTTAATTTTTAGTCAATTGGGGGTCATGATGTATTGTTAGACACCACTCATAACTTGCTTGGATAAAGTGTTAATCCAATTAGCCAATATAACTGGAAACCTAATGAGTCATACGCATAAGAGTGACTTCGAGAATTTGTAAAGTGGTTTTGGATAGAGATCCATTATATGGAGAGCAATAGAACCAAATGGATCTCAATGAGATCAGGATATGTCCTGATGAGATTGCAACATCGATATTGTTGAAACAGGTCTCTGGTGTTTTTCTACAACCACAGCCTGGTAAGACAGACTCCGATGTGACTAGACCATCTCAACATTTATATCTATATAAGGGTATGAGTAACGTGTAAAAGGAAGGAAAGACTTCGTCAATCTTGCATTTAATTTCTTTAATTGATAAAAGACAAAAGTAATAAAAGACAAAAAGCTAGAAAAGAAGATGATGATCGTGAGAAGGTTTTATAAAGGTTTAGAAACAATCTTTCAAGCTAATTTTCCTAAGCTTCATCATCTTTTCCTCTCCTTCACGTTGCTTCCATATAACAAAGGTGAGAGCTAGCACTCTTGTCTTTGTTCTAGCCATTTCTAGATCAAAGAATTTGATTCGGTTAGATTATTTGATGTCTGCATGGATACCGTTAGAGACAGTCTTTTTATTCGTTATTGTTTGCGACAACCTGGCGAGTAGAAGATCAAAGACGAAGGACACTATACACAAGGTACATGGTTATTATATAAATGATTGATTTATGTAAATGCCATGAATTCCTATATATATATATGTTATGAACATGTATGTGAATTAGGAATATTCAACTAGGTTTTATGGTATTTCCTTGTATAGGCACATTGATCCTAGACTTCGGGAAAGTCCTGAAATAATTTTTTAGTTTTTCTCACTGCATGTATATGATGCATGCATTGGTATTTTCCTACACATATTACATAACATCATAGAAATTCCCAATTCAAAAACATCCATATCCAATTCACATCATATAAATTTTTTGTAACTCATTTGTATTCTTAAGAACACATTCATCGTGAACATACCTTACATTTTAATATTAGACACATTATTAATTAATCACACATTCTTTAAGTTATTACCTTAATTAGTAGTCCATAACTAGATTAACTTTTAGTCAATTAATCTAACATCATCCAGGTTTATTTTTAATCTTAATTAAGTTTAATTAAACCATTACTAAGGGCCATAACCTTAGATATATCAACAATTGCACAAAACTAAGTTTTTCACCTTCCTAACCTTTTCCATGACCGTGGGAATATGCCCTATAATTTCCACGATCGTGCTATAAGCTTCAAACTACTTCCAAAACTTAACTCCTTTATACACCTTTAGCACCCCTTCACCATAGTTCTTCAATTCCACTTCAATTCCACCTTATTCATGCCTCAATTCCACATCAAATTCATGTCCAAAACCAATTTAATAATCATTCATTAAGTAACTTACAAATCAACATCTTCTAGATGTCAAAACCAAATCAGAAGTTATCATACAATGATCATTTTTCTGTATTCATTTATCATCATCTTAACACATATTCTATTCAATTCAAGTATCGAACATTTCATATTATAACAGGAAATCAAGTTTAGCATTCCTTTACCTTCTTAATTTCAAAGAACAAGCACAAAGAAGCAAACCAACTAGTCTTCCAAGCAGACAAACACAGCTCCTAGACCAAGGCACAAATATTAGCACCAATACAACAATAACACAAAAAATAGCAAGACATACTTCTTGATATAGTAACTTTCAAAGATGTGAAGTGATGATGCTTCAAATTGTATCAAATGTCTAGAAGATTATAAGAGAGTAGGAGAGTTTTGGTTGAGAGGAGCAAAGTGAAGAGAGAAGGCTTAAACATCAAGAATGAGGGATGATTCATCACCTGTCTAACTCTTTAGATGCTAGGTGTTCTTGATTTAATCAAGCCACATGTCACACATAAAGGTAAGCTACTTGTCCTTCAATAAAGCCATCTACATGTCTTCATGTGTGGACGTCAAATGTCACAATTCAATTAGGCCACTTGTCACTCAATCAATTTTGCCAAATGTCAATGCATTAGCTATGCCAAATGTCACTAACTCATAGGCTTAGTAATTCTAATTTTCCATATGCCAACTTTACTTGCCACTTGACAATTGTCCTAGTCCAAGTGTACATTTTAATACCTCAATTCTCTAATGGTATCAGTTAATTCCAAATCACTTAGCATGATCCATTAAACAAAAATTCAAGTCATATGCAATTCTCAATCATATAACAATTTTTATGATCCATTAAACCAAAATTCAAGTCATACGCAATTCATATCACAATTTTTTAACACCTATCATACATGTACTTTCATGAACATGTAACATTCCAACTAGGGTATAATTTGGGGCCTTACAATTCTCTCACCCTAAAAAGAACTTCGTCCTCGAAATTCAAACTTGATCAAAATAGTTGAGGATACTGAGCCTTCATGGTCTCTTCCAGTTCCCATGTTGCTTCCTCGAGTCCATGCTGTTGCCAAAGTACTTTCACCAAAGGTATTTGCTTGTTTTTGTGTTGTTGAACTTCTTTAGCTAAAATAGACACAGGCCCTACTTTGTAAGTCAAATATGATTTTACCTAAATTTTTTACACAGGAATCTTATATGTATCATCAGACCGATATCTTCTCAAAATCAAAATATGAAACATGTTATGTAACTTGGCCAACTCTCCAAAAAGGGTTAATTGAAAAGCTACTAGTCCAACTCTCTTAAGAATTTCATAAGGACTAATGTATCGTGGACTGAGCTTACCTTTCTTCCCAAACTGAAGTACGTGTTCCTATGGTGATACTTTTAAGAATACCTTATCCCCTACCTGATACTTAATATCTCTTCTTTTTAGTTTAACATAGGATTTCTACCTATCACTAGCAGCCTTCAATCTTTGTTGAATAACTTGAACTTTTTCTTCGGTATCTTTCACAATATCAAGTCCGGTCATCTTATTTTCACATACTTCATTCCAACAAATCAGAGTTCTACACTTCGTACTACATAGGGATTCATATGGCCCCATGCCAATATTAGTGTGATAACTATTTTTACAAGCAAACTCCATCAGATCAGGATAATTATCCCAACATCCCGAAAATTCCAACACACAACCCCGAAGCATATCTTCTAATATCTGGATAACCCGTTCAAATTTTTCATTTTTCTTGGGATGGAAAGTGGTACTGAACTTGACTTGAGTACCCAAAGTCTTTTATAGACTTTTCTAAAATCTTAAAGTAAATCGAGGATCATGACCATAAATAATAGATACTAGTACCCCTTGTAACCTTACTATCTTATTCACATATATATCTACAAGCCTACCAAGGAATAATCAGGATGAACAAGCAGAAAGTGAGCAGACTTAGTGAACTTATCCACAATCACCCATACAACATCATGCTTCCTCTGAGTGAGAGGAAGCCCAGTGACAAAATCCATGGTAATGTTATCATATTTCTATTGAGAAATCGAAATAAGATATAACAAACCAAATGGAACTTGATGCTCAGCTTTAACTTGCTGACATGTCAAACATTTGGACACATAGTCTATAACATCACGTTTCATACCAAACCACCAATAATGCTACTTCAGATCTTGATACATCTTATTCCCACCAGGATGCATTGTAAAGATAGTATTATGGGCCTCAAACAATAACTTTCTCTTCAATTCATCATTTGCTGGCACACAAAATTGATCTTTGTAATACAAATCACCATCTCTTTTCATAGAAAAATCAGGTTTTTTTTCCTTCTTATTACAAATTTCTTATCTTAAGGTATGCCTAGCATTTAATTGAACTATTAAAACTCCATCAAATATAAGTCTCCTTTCACCCTGCTACACTGACAATGCTGAAATAGTCTTTCGTCTCAAGGCATCAGCCATGACATTAGCCTTACCTGGATGGTAATCCATAACGCATTCATAGTGTAACATCCCACTACTATAAGACATAAGCCCGACATTCTTCAAAATATCTGAGAACATACCCTACGAGAATAGCATATTAGAGCGATCACATTCACTTCATATGGCATCATAAAGAACATAAGTATTTAAAATGTTAACATATCTCATTTCATTAACAAAACATGTTTTACATTTTCATTTCATTACAAACCATCCTTGTAGTTACAATACAAAAACCATCTGTGTTCACACTATTTATACAAAATATTCTACATGAGATGAAAAACTATACAAAAGCACTCTATCCAAACTCCTCAGATGACAACTGACTAGACCTTTGAGCCATATCTTGATCCCAAAATGTATAATACTAGACTCCAACTAGATTGTTTTACAAGCAAGGTCTCCTTTTAGTACCTGAAAATCAACATTGTAATTTTGATGAGTTTTAAGAACTCAATGAGTGAACCATCATGGATGTGTTCACTCAAAACAGATCATATATATCACATAAATAAAACCTCTCTCAATCAATATAACACATCATACAGATTTATGCCTCATATATCATATTATTCATCATGCTTCAACAAGCACCTTAACAATACAATCACTTTACTTAATCAGTTTAGAAGCACCTTCTAAATGCAAAAACTTCATATAATCATCTCAGAATATTTCACTCATTTATCACAATTCTTCATATCACCATCAAGTTTATAGGCATTTCATAATGTTATCTCAATATAATTCAACATTCATTTGCAAACAACTTTACAAACACATGTAAAGATACAAATGCAAATGCAAATGAGACTCACTTCCATTTTTAATTTGTTGTGACTGAGCACTTATTTATCGGTCCCTATCCGTTGTAGATATGGGGCTCATTTCAGTATTGTCCTGTACTCTTTGTGGATATTGGGTTCATTCAAAGTTGAGTTTGAGGCTCTGTATGCACATATCTGAGCTTAAAGCTCTTTTCACGTTGGCTACTTCGATCACAACTCCTTTATGTGAACATGCATATTCATGTAATGAAGTGTAACATTTTGACATAATATAGCATTAGTCACTTTTCAGTAAAGAAACACATTCAATTACCATAATTCATCAGATCTATGTCCTACATTTAACATATAGTTCACAATTTCTTTTCCTTATTCATATTCAAATCACAAATGCTCCCAATATAGTCCTGAATATCAAACTCCTGAAAAATCAATTGTCCATAATCATCAATATCACAATTATATCAATATTGATTTGATATAGAGAAATCAAGTTTAATCAAAATAATATAAATAAAACCCGTTTCTAATCAAGGTCACACTTCTAGGTTATTCACAGTACATTCCAATTAGCTATTGCCTCGACAAACAGGTAATGGTTGGATGATTTTGGTAAATTTGTGCCTCTAAATCAAGAAATAAATAAATGTACACATCACTACTTGATCAATTAGATAAATACTCAAATTTACACATGTATATGTGTCATTTTATTGCATGCTTAATTGATCATTCTGGGTATGTAACCTTATTCACAAATCTTAATCATTTATACATCATGAATTATACATCACTTAGTTTGCAATTAGGTTTATGCCTTAAGTAAACTTGATCACTTTCCATTCATCATTCATAAATTCATCAATTTTTTTCTAGTATTATACAATAACACAATTTCGTCAATTCTTATTCAATCATACCTAATTCACCATACTCATATTCTTTGGATCTCATTTGTATTCATAAAAACATCTTTATACTATTAACAACTCATATTTTACACTTATCCTTGAACATTTTCATGATCAAAAAATTCTATAACACACACACAATTGTTACTTTAAATCTGGAATTTCAACAAGTTAAATCTATACATTCACCAAAATTCTTCCAGCAATATATTTTCATACATTTACTCAATTCTCATTCATAATTACCCTATGTTCTTTAATGCTCATTCATCCATACCTTATACACATTTCTTATGTTCTTAAGATCATGTTTGCATTAAAAGAACTCAGTTATTCCTTTAACAAACCATAATTTTCTAGATTTGAACTCAACCACATCAAAACAATCACTTCTTTAGGTTATGAATTCAACTAACTACATAAACTTATCAAGATATCTTTTGGATAAATTGTTTCACAGAAGAATTAATTAGACATCAATAAACATTTTTCATCTTTTATACTTTGACTAATTCGAGCTCTAATGTCCCCAAAAATCAACAAATAATATAAGGTTCCTACACAGGGGTCTGTCATAAGCAGTATTAGGAAAATGGGCGTATATCAAGTTCTAGTCAATATTTTATCAAGCTACTTTCACAGAGGTCAAGCTAAGACCTATATCTACAACTTTTATTCTTAGAGTTTCTACAAATTCATGCCTTAAAGATATGTAAATAGATTGAAATAGGAAGATAAAATTGAAACTAGAATTTCGACCTATAACTCTAATTTTCCAGATTTAAGAACACTTCAATAACACCTATCTTTACATGAATCCAACTTCATTTATACATCAAATCTCAACCTAAATCATCCATTTAACATTCTATAACCTACTTTTTTTGTACATGCAAAAATAGAATAGAAAAGTACCTAAGTTTATGCAGAAATTTCCAACACAATCAATCATTAACATCATTCACAATTCATCCTAATTCATCATCATCAATTCTCTATTATAACATGTCATGAACACTAATCTTTTACTTACTTGTTTAGTTCTAATCCTAGCTCAAAAGTCACTCTAAATCAATACTCCAAGCATGCAGAATCATCACACATTTAAGGTAGAACTTAGATGGATTTTGTCTAGGTTCAATGAACAACAACAATTAAATCTTTTACTTAACTTTGTGAAGGTAAAACATGGATTATTTGTGTAGCAATTGGACATGATCATAAACAAACACAGGGAGGTGAAAGAGAAGAGTGTTTCGGTGGAGTGTGAGAGGAAGGAAAAGCAAGAATGAGCTTAGTTAGAGTTGCTCATGCTAAAGCTTACACCTAAGGTATTAGGTGTCACCTTACTATAATGACATGTGTCACCAAATAAAATTGCCATATATCTAAAGGCATGTACAACATTTATCAAGTAAATATGCATGTCACCAATAATACTAAGTCATATGTCATGTAATCACAGCTTCCAATTGTCATCAACTTACTAATCCATTTGTCACACAATGATCAATGCCAAATGTTACTCAATTATAAGCTTAATCATCCTAATTTTCATGTATCAATTTTCTTACCACTTGGCATTATTCCTAGACTAAATGTTCATTTAATTCCTCAAATTTCCAATTATATCAATTAATTCCAAATTCACTACTTGTAATAAATCAAAGCAAAATTTCAGGCATAAACGTTTCACAAGTCACATCTTGAACGTTTTAATCTTTTCATATCCCGGAATAAGTCAATTGAGTGTATATGTAGTCTTTGCAATGTTTACAAAATCATAATTCATAATTCACGTGTGTATGCTAATGATATGCATGTGAATGAAATGTAATTCATGAATTCCCAATGACAACTAAAGCTCTAACCCTCAACATGGAAAACGAGTTATTACCCTTATGATATTTTAATTTGGTAAGACTTGTTTCTCTTACCATTAACTTTCGTTAGAACTTTTAACTAAAAACATTAAAATGATGTTGTTTTCAACATATGGTATTATACGTGAAACCACACGTAACACTAAATGATGTTATTTTAAAGTTCAAAATTGGGATTCTTAACATAAGTTGACACATAAGAAAATGTGTTATAAAATTAATATAAGAAATTTATTGATAGTTTTTAAAATTCAAAGCTATATTGATAATATATAAAATTGTAAGATGTCCAACAAATTAAATTTAAAATAATTTTATTGAAGTATGGTTTCATCTGTAGACATTCATTTTGAAATGTCATTATTGTTGATTGCCATTTAGATATTTACCCATTTGAAAACTTTTGTTAACAAAATTTACAAGAGATCATATAATTACAATTTACAAAAGTGAGTAGAATATTCCTTCTAATTAGCACCATTTTATTGTTAATTTTAAGATGTAGTTTCTGAAGTAAATCACTTGTTAATATAGAAATCCGATATAATATGTAAATTACACAAGAAGGGGGGTTGAATTGTGTAATCTTTTCAAGGATATTAATCTTTTGAGATTTCTTGAATTTCTTTACAAAAATTCAAATAATTACAAAAACATTTTGCTAAAGTTGATAAGCAATGCAATCGCAAGTAATATTATCTGCTCATCTCACACAAGAAAATTAAAAGATAAGGGATAGAAATAGACGCTGCGATTTTATACTGGTTCATCCCAAACCTTAAGCTACGTCCAGTCCCCAGAATATTTCAGAGATTTCACCATACTCTTTCAACTTTACAAGTATTTTTTCACACGTAGATCCTCTTTAGGTCTCTCATACAAGTATTCTTTATTAGCTATGTTAGCCTCTCCAGGCTCTAGCCTTCCCTTCTCTCTAAGAAAAATATTTTTGAGCTTTCACGTTACAGATGTGTTTGCTCACTTTTTTTTGCACTCTGAATACAGAATTTTGCTAATATCAAAACGTTCACAAGTAATTCTCTATCTGCTTCTCTGTATGTATTCGTAGATATGTATCTGTAGTTTTCAACTCAAACTAATATTTATAACCTAAGTCTCCAACCGTCTTCTTGATAACCGCTTCTTGAATCTTCTAGAAACAGTTATTAGTTGAGTCTTGTAACTAACTCAAACTAATTAATTGACTGTCGTTCTAGCATATCTTCCTTTTGTATCGTCTGGAATAACTTTTCTTCTATTACTATATTTCGTCTGTTATTCCACTTCGTCTTATGTTACGCTTCGTCTCATGTTGCACTTCGTCTTATGCTTCGCTTTGCCTTATGCTGCGCTTCATCTTATGTTGCGGCTTTGTCTCAAGATGCGCTTCGTTTTATGTTGCGACTTCGTCTCACGCTGCACTTCGTCTTATGTTGCATTTCGTCTTATACTTCAACTTCTTGTTACACTTCAACTTCGTCTTATGCTTGAACTTCGTCTTACGTTGAACTTCGTCTTATGTTGCCTAAGTGTTACTTGCATTTATCTGCACACTTAACAGACTTATTAAAACATTTCATACATTTCTAAGATTATTATTGTTTGATTGTCATAAAAATTAATAGTAGTGAAGTCTTCTTGACTTAACAGTTTCTTCTAGATCATGATATCAATCATCAATATAATTTTTAATCAATACCTATTTTCAATCTTATTTCTTGCTATTATATTTATCTAATAGAAATTAATTTAAGAAATTAATTATTTAATTATCAATGTAGTGATTTTTATGACTAGTATAATTAATGTTGAAATGCCTAAAGGATGTAGTTTCACAAAATTCCTATTTTGGTGCAGTTGCTTTAAATTGTTTCTGATGGTTGCTTAATCAGAAGCAACTATGTTAACAACTGTTAATTTTTCAGAATTAAAATACAAATAGAAAAATTAAACATGCAACTAATAAATCAACAACCAAAATTTGGTAACATAGTTTGGCACACCCGGTTTATGTCTGCGGGGCTCTCATCCAGCTTAATAAACTTTCACGGTGATATAATAGTTTTACTTAAAGCTTTACTGAGCTGACATCATTCATCCTTTGACACTATTCACTTATACTTATATCCCGTGAAAGTATTTCACTCCCAATAACACAATTACCTTATATGCTAATCTCAATATAGGGTTTTTACAACAATGAAAGATAATGAATACGAAAGTATAATCTTAAGTTATTGAAACCATAACAACATGAATAAAAGAAACACTTGAGATAAAAACACTCCCTTAATTGTGCAACTTCATTAATCGAGATTATGGGAGGTTGTCGAACAACACTTGTTGTGAACTTTTGAGAATAATCACTTGACAATTCATACATAACAGCTTCAATAAGTCATCAATAAGATATATGTTTCACCATCGAAACATCCCAAAAATACAGTTGCACATTTGACACAATTATTACTTACTTTTCCCTCACAAAAAAACAATAGAGTAGCTATCGAATAGATTCACGTTATATAGAGAAATGTAGCTACTCAAGAGATAGCTCAAATCACCAAACAAAATATGCTGCATCTTTATCTCCAATTATTCACATACTTATCCAAATAAATCCTATCTGATATAGGATTCAATCTCAAGTATAATTCCATTAAATCCTATCTTATCCAAGATAGAGAAATCATATCCCAAGTGGACTTCTTACGACATATGATGTATCAAATATATCCAACTACAAATAATACCCAAAATAATTATTTAGATATCTTAGGAAAATATCATAAAATCCCCCCTCCTTTGGCATTATTTGTCACGTATAAGAACTCTTCCTAAATATGATAATTGGATACTCCATATGGATTGAACAATCATAATAATGAGTTCCAAATAGTATCATAGTCAAAAACAAATGTCAAGGTCATATGTGATAGTCATTAACAACATATCAACAACGTAGATAAAGCAGAAAATATCCAAATAAAAAATAATCCAAGCACCCAATTTTCTCCTCCTTGGAATAAAAATGCCAGAAGCAAGACTAAGAGTCATGGGAAGCTGAGCGTCTGCTTAAATTGGCGAAGAGAATTCAAACCTGCTTGAAATACTCCCTCAGTCAATCAATTTTTGAAAAGAAAGTGACATTGCTATTAACCATGGATGCAGCAGATGGTTCAGATGGCTTAGGAGATGAGTAGGGCAAGTCTATTACCCGAGCTTGCTTATTGAAATTTAATATATGAGGTGAGATATTTAGCAGAGACACTGGTCTAAGTACAGTAAGATTTGTTCGAGGAATATCATGTGCACACAGAAATTGTGTAATCAAGCATGAAAAATATAATAAGGATTGATGTTTGCTCAACTACAATCACAACCTCAATGATAAGTCACCCCAAATTAAAATTAACCTTAGTATCGATTCCATAAACCAGTTTTGCCTAAGCCAGATAGACTACGATGATATATGTACTCGGTAAACAATTGGCTAGTAAAAGCTTATGAAGCACAAAATATTTTTGAGATAACTCAAACAAACAAAGTGTAGTAGAAGATGGCCAAGTAGACAATTTTCCACCCATCAACACATTAGCCAACATATCATTTGTCACAATAAAATCACCCTTATATAATTGATCACCAATTAAATTATCAAAACCCAGAAATGAATTCAACTGATTCAAATCAATTCTAACCAATGTCCCCCTCACATAAACTAGAAGATAACACAAAACAAACTCATCCAATACACCCTTATAAAGATTGCAATAGAATTCTTGAAGAAGTTCAGCATCATAATGTTTTGGCAGTAATGCAGCAGTTAACAGATTTCTCTCAGTTACCAAGACATCCAAATGAAATTATTGATATTTAGTAAATTTTATATAATGGCCAAGAATAAACTCGGTAATAGTAATAGAGTCCTATTTCTGTTGTGCCACAGAAGAGAAAATTTTATGAGACAGAGCATCCTCCACTAAAATCTTAACAGGTGTCTGTTGGCGAGGCAACTAAACTGATTTATAGGCAATGTGTTTCACCAACTGTTAGGAAGCAGAAGGAGTAACTTTTGGTTTAGACACAACAGAAGTTATGGGAGCAGGAGATTCGATAGGGGCATCCTATGAGGTAGAGGAGTGAAACAATTCTGTAATCATGTGAGATAGAATTTGGTGTACATCATCTTCAATAGACAATACTCGAATGAGGGGAGGATCAAAAATGTCGATGGGTGGTGTCAAGGAGGAGCCAGCTCAGATTATTGTCATCCCATGAGGTGGGTGTTGTCAGAGATAATTGGAATGCCTAGGTGGGTCAGTGGTGGATGGTAGAGATGCCTCTAATGATCGCTACAAGAGATGGGAAGATGATTGACGTTTGGATTTTGCCCAATTGAAGCTTTAAACAAAGAGATGGCTTATGTAAATGATGGTGAGGTGCGACAGTGAGAGAGATAACCTAGAGAGCCAAAAGGAAACTGTGGTTATGAGAAAGACAAAGTAATCGCAGATGGAGGAGAGAGACAAGCTAATTTTGTGGCAAATTTTCAGAAATGAGGAAAAGGGGAAAGGGGTGTGCGACTGTAATTTAAAAAAGTAAGGAAAAAAATTAGGATTTTTATCCATTTATAATTTTTCCTTTTTAAAACTATATAGAAATACATAAAAAAATGTAAAGCACACAATCCTAAATCCCCTCGAAGAAATTCAAATATGATTAAATCAAAAGTTTTCGTAAAAATATCGATCAATTTCTTTTTAGTTGTTACATATGAAAGAATTGTAACTTTAGTCTCCATAAGCTCTCGAATGAAATGATATTTCAAGTCAATATGTTTGGTTCTCGAATGCTGAATTGAATCTTTTGAGATGTTTATGGTGCTTTTATTATTACACATAACCATCAACACATCTTAAGCAACTCCATAGTTTTCCAACATTTATTTCACCCACAAAAGTTGATAACAACAAATATCCTACTTCTATTATCGACAACGAAATGGAGTTTTGTTTCTTATTATACCATGAAATCAGTTTGTTTCCAAGAAGGAAAGAATCCCCTGATGTACTTTTTCTGTCATTTAAATTTCTGGCCCTATCCACATCATTATAATTTGCTAGACAAGAAGTAGAATCATATGAATATCATAATCCAAACTTAGAAGTATTACTAACGTACTTGATGATCCTCTTTACTGTTGTTAAGGTTGAATTGATAACGAGAACATACTCCCACATTATAACAAATATCAGGTCTACTCGCAGATAAATAAAACTAACTCCTAGTAATGATTCTATATAAACTTACATCAATACCTTTGCCATGATCATCTTTATTCAACTTTGATAAAACACTCATAGGTGTTTTAACGTGTCGTGCATTCTCAAGGACAAATTTCTTCACCAAATTCTTTGCATATTTGATTTGTGACAAAAAGATGCCACTTTTCACTTGCGTGATTTGTAATCCTAAGAAGAAATTTAATTCTCCCACTATAATAATCTCAAACTTATGTGTTATCATCTTTACAAAGTCGTCCACCGTCTTCAGGTAAGTGGAACCAAACACTATATCATCAACATATATTTGTGAAATCATTAAATTAGATCTGAATTTTTTGAGAAATAAAGTCTTGTTTATGCTACCTCGTTCATATCCTTTATTTAGTAGATATTGGGTGAGTCTCTTATACCAAGCCATTGGCACTTTCTTTAGATTGTAAAGAGCCTTTTTGAGCTTGAATACGTAATCAAATCAATAAAACTCTTTGACTATTCAACATATAACTCTTCTTGTAAAAATCCATTCAAGAACACACTCTTCACATCCATTTGGTATAGTCTAAATCCTTTCACACGCGCTATGGCCAAAAGAAGTCTAATTGACTCAAGTCTTGCCACCAGAGCAAAAGTTTTATCAAAATCAATGCGTTCAATTTGAGAGTATCTTTGAACAAGTAACCTGACCTTATTTCTTCTCACATTACTTCTGTCATCAGTTTTGTTGCGAAATACCCATTTTGCTCTAATTACATTCACATCTGATGGTTTTGGCATTAATTCCCAAGTATCATTTCAAGCAAATTATGTTAACTCATCCTACATAGTTGCTATCTAGAATTCATCTTGCAATGCTTCTTTTATATTCTTTGGTTCAAATGAAGAAGTATAACATAAAAGTCCTATATGTTCCCGATAATCTATCCTTTTTCTTTCTATTGTTTTCCTCTTATCACTAACTTCACCAATCACTTTCTCAATAGGATGACTTCATCTGATTCGTGATGGAGGATCTTTGTTAGAATCACCTTCCTTTGAATCTTCTTTATTCATAAAGATTATTTCTACATAAGGTGTCTGGTTGGTTTCTTCCTCCAAAGCAACTAACTGGTCTTTTATGTAGCCAGTTTCTTTACTAGCAGCAACTAACTGTAAAATTAGGCAAATTCTGGTTTTGCTTCATTGCTTCTTTGGTATGGTTTATGAGGCTAATTTTGAAGATTTTCATCTACCACTTTATCAATTATTTGATACACATCATCTAGCACAACATGATTACATCACTATCTTAGTTCTTTCGTTAAGCACATTATATGCCTTACTATGGATTAAATATCCAAGAAAAACACTTTCATTACTCTTTCTTCCAATTTTCCAAGCTATTCTCAGTCTTTGAGAATGTAACACTTACTACCAAATATATGAAAGTAGCTAACATCATGTTTCTTTCCCATCCATAGTTCATAAGGTATCTTATTCAAGATGTTTCTAAGATGAACTCTGTTGCATATGTAACATACTGTGTTTACTGCTTCAACCCAAAAACTCATTGATATTTTTCTTCCATTCAATATAGATCTGGCTATCTCTTTAAATGTTCAATTTTTCCTTTCTGCAACTCCATTTTGTTGTGGAGTTTTAGGTGTTGAAAACTCTTACATGATACCATATTTATCACAAAAGTCATTAAAGCTTGCATTTTCAAACTCTCTTCCATGATCAAATTTTATTCTCAAAACTGTCATATTTTTTTATTTGTAATATGTTCATATAAACTTCTAAATGTCTAAAATGCATCTGATTTTTCTTTCAAGAAAGATACCCAAGTATATCTAAAGTAATAATCAGCACATGTCAAAAACTACCTCATTTTACCAATAATAGCATATTGTATGCTGGACTTACTAAATCCATATGAATTAATTCCAATATAGGTGAGGATGTAAAGTGTCTAACATTTTTGTGGGATTCTCATCTATTTTCCCATTTGACATACACTACAAATAGTCTTGTCATCATTGTTTTTCATAGGCAAGCCTCTCATCGCTTCAAAGTTGGTCAATTTGTTGATAAGATCATAGTTGATGTGGCTAAGCTTTTGATACCATAGATTTATATTATCATCATATGCGGATAATTTGCAAGAGATAGTGACCTGCAACATGTAGCAATTTTCTGCCGATTTTTTGCCACTTACTAAACATTCTCCTTGTTCAATTAATTATAAGACCCTGCATTCATCGCTAGTGAACTTAACTAACAATCCGTCAGACTAATACTTACCTAGTTAGCTTTTAAACCATTCATGTGAAGCACAATTTTTAAGTGTGACAATCCATCCATGCAAAGTGCCTCTTTCCCAATGACCGTAGCTTTCTTTCCATCATCAAAAGTAACATGCCCATCCATACAACTTTGATAATCCATCAAATTACTTCTTTCAATCTCAAAATTCCATTAAATCCTATCTTATCCAAGATAAAGAAATCATATCCCAAGTGGACTTCTTATAACATATGATGTATCAAATATATCCAACTATCAACAATGACCAAAATAATTAATTAGATATCTTAGCAAAATATCTTAACAAATGTTTATTCGTTATCCATGCATATAAATAAATGTTTATAATGTACTGGAGTAATATTGTTAATATCAATTATGATAGTAACGAGGATCATTAAAATAATAATTTTTAACTTTTCTTAATTTAATCTATCATTTGATGTAAATTTGACAAAATTTAAAATGTAAAGGAGCATGCCAAAATTTAGAATTATTCATGAAGTTGTTAAGTAATTATTAAGTGATCATTAGCATCTTTTTGGATTGTGTAAATATTTGGATTGTTCAAATATTTGAAAGAAGTGAGTATATAATCGTTAAATTGTTGACATTAATAATTATTATGATTAATATAACCTCAATTAATAATGTATCTTTTTGTAATATTTACGAATATTTTAATTTAGGGTAAAAGATTTAAACCTCTTTGTAATTTAAGAAATATTAGAAAATTTTCTGATTTTTTAAATTCTTTAAAAAATTCAATTTAAAAAAACCTCTTTTTTAAGATTTCGATTAAAATATAACGATGAAATACATATAATTTGAACATCAGACGTGAATTAATTAACTATTACTAATATGATAATTCAACTCAACTCCTAAATTTGATTCGAACTAATTAAATATGACTTAAATTAATAATTTAAGATAATTATAATAAATTAATGATTTGAGTTAGATTTAATTAGTTACTTCAATAATAAGAGCTAAATTGAATTTTCATATAAATATTATTTAATTAGTTTATCTTTCATCATTATTTTAATTGAAGTCTAACTAAAATGATTTTTAAAATTAATAATTTTTAAGAATCTTAAAGATTAATAAATTTTTATAAATTTTTTAAAAGTATAAGGCAAGTTTGTGTATTTTGCACTTTAGTTTATAATAGTAATAAGGACCATGAATTTCATTACTTTCTATCTTTTCCAATCATGAATTGATATAACTTTAAATAATGAGGTGGCAGCAAGGAATTCAAGTCGGTCAATACTATCTAGTATCTACACGCTGCCACTCAGGGACCCTTGCGGGCACACACGGAAGCGCAATACTAGCGGTGCATTACTCCACCGTTTTTCTATATGAAATACAACGTTGTTGGTCACTAGCTATATATATATATATATGTATGTTCCTCAGCCAAGAAACCAGACTCCAAAACTAAGCGACTATGGAGTTACTAGCTTCATATTTAGCAGCTGCTGCAGCTATCATATTTGTTCTAACTACACTGCTTTTCAACTTCTTGCCTTGGAAATCAAATATTGCACGGAAGAGCAGAACACCACCTGAAGTTAAAGGTGGGTGGCCTGTTATCGGTCACCTTTCTCTCCTAGCAGGACCAGACCCAGCTCACGTAACCTTGGGAAAGTTGGCTGACAAGTACGGACCAATATTCACCATCAAACTTGGTTTACATCGAACTCTGGTCGTGAGCAGTTGGGAAATGGCTAAGGAGTGCCTTACTTTCAACGATAAAGCTTTCGCTAGTCGAACTCATTCTCTGGCCTGGGAGATTCTAGGGTACAATTACTCCATGTTTGCCTTCAGCCCTTACGGTTCTTATTGGCGCCAAATGCGCAAGTTAGTAACACTTGAACTTCTGTCTAACCATCGGCTCGCTACGTTTAAACATGTACGGGAAGCGGAAGTAAAGGCAGCGATGGAAGGGTTATACCAGCAGTGGAGTAATAACACAAGTCGTTCAAGTCATAAGCTTCCGGTGGAGTTGAAGAAATTGTTTTGGAACATAAACTTGAACCTGATTCTGAAGATAATTGTAGGAAAGCGATATGCAGAGTATACATGTTGTAGTGTCGGTGAGAAAAGAGGCAAATGGAGAGAAACTGTGAATTTATTCTCGGAATTAGCAGGAAAGTTTGTCCTGTCAGATTCTCTTCCGTTTCTGAGGTTCTTGGATATAGGTGGATTCGAAAGGGCAATGAAGACGTGCATGAAACAACTTGACGAGGTTGTTCAAGGATGGTTAGAAGAGCACAAACAGAATAGGAAAGTTTCCAATGCTTCAAAACGTCAGGAAGATTTCATGGACGTTATGTTATCAACGCTGGACAATTCTCAAGCACTCGATCCTGATACTATCACCAAAGCCACCTGCCTGGTAAGTCTTTATTAATTAATTTACCTTGAAACTTGGGGCCTCGAACATTTATATAATTTAAGTTTTTGAACTCTGACACGTTTCCTACTCATCACAGGTTCTCTTCTTAGCTGCCTCAGACACCACAACAATCACGTTAACCTGGACGCTGTCTTTACTGCTAAACAACAGAGATGCGCTGAGAAAAGCCCAACAGGAATTGGACATCCAAGTCGGTGGAGAAAGGCAAGTACAAGAATCAGACATCAAGAATTTGGTCTACCTCCAAGCAATCCTGAAGGAATCCTTCAGACTATACCCTGCAGCTCCACTCCTGGTTCCACATCAGTCCATTGAGGACTGTACCGTAAGTGGATACCATATTCCAGCAGGAACACGACTTCTGATAAATGTGGCAAAGATTCATCGAGATTCAAGCGTATGGTCGGATCCTCACAAATTCTGTCCCGAGAGATTCCTGACAACACATAAGGATATTGATGTTAGGGGACAGAATCTTCAATTGATTCCATTTGGCAGTGGAAGAAGAATGTGCCCTGGAATCTCATTTGCTCTACAAGTACTGAATTTCACGCTTGCTACTTTCCTACATGGATTCGAAATTGAAACACCATCTGGAGACTCAGTTGATATGAGTCAAAATTGTGGATTATCAATTTCCAAAGCAACCCCACTGGATGTGCTTCTTACTCCTCGCCTTCCTCACAACTTGTATAAGATTTCCTGAGCTAGATAATAGTATATAATCTCGTAGTAAATAATGTAACAATAAAAGTAACGATCGATGTTTTAGTTTGTTTGTTAGAAGAGGCTTTCCCTTGTAACTTATCTTGTAAAACATCATCTCTTTATTTTAAATACCAAATATATTCTTAAGAATGATTAAAAACACAAAAACATATTGAGAAATTGAAAAAAAAAACAGAATTATTGAAAGTTATATTCTCTTAGCACATAAGGAATTGACAAACAAAACTAAGATGTATCAATTAGCTTTTCTTACTTTCTCACTACTCGACTGTTCAGTGTCATAGAGACAAGAGGCAAAGCCACAAATCCTAGAGATTTTAATTATTGGCAAATTAAGGATTCCGAATATTATATTTATCCGTGCTAGACCACCGATATATATGGGAGTGGGAGCGGATTATTATGTTAATATTTATATTTAATATTAAACCAACTTTTCATGTATATATATATAATACATTTCTTATCCTTACATTGATTTAGAATATAGCTATCAATGCTAAAAGTCAGCATGTTTGGCAACCATACCGAGCACTAAAACCAGACGAGGATAAATACTGTAAAGATATATGTTATATATATCTTATTATTAATTTTAACATTATTTGATCATTGAACTTTAAGATAATGTTAATTAGTTTCAAATTCTAATCAAGATGGGATAGAATATCTTGGATTTGATTGAGATAATATATAATAAAAGATTATATGAAAGATAAAATTCTATCTTATAAAGTCTCCTAATTATGATAGAACTCTATCTTGTAATGCCTACTTTTTCATCACGTGACAATAAAACCGAAGGGACTGCTGCTGTTTTTTTTTTCTGGGTGTGGTTGTTATTGTCCTTTGTATGCAACAGGATCTCTATTGGGGTTTTTTTTTATGTAATCCAGGCTGCATTTGTATGTTGCACTTTTCATGGTTATACATGGTTAATGTGCAGTTGTAATTTTCTTTTCACAATTGTGTGAATCAGTTAGTTATCTTTGTGTTGTAATTTCTATGAATCACGTCACTAAGGCTGAATAGTTTTGTGCTATGTTTTCTTTGGTAAGTTGTCATTGATTGGATGTTCTTGTAGCTGTGATTTCTCTAGGTAATCTTAGGATGTTCTTGTAGCTGTGATTTCTCTGGGTAATCTTAGATTATATTGGTAAATGATTTTGTGGGGGATATTATCCTTATGTGTTGCTGAGTTTTCTGTCACGGATGATGTGATTTTGGGGGCTAAAAATTGTTGATTGCATGCAACTTTGTGCTGTGTTCTCTACTACTTTTTGAACGACCATTGAGAGCTTCTTTGGTGTCTAGTTTGTGGATTTTGGCAGATAGTTTTTCTATGGTGTTTGCATGATTTTATTGGGCTATTAATTGTTGATGGAGTGTTAATTTTTTAGTCGTCATTTTTTTGTTGGTGTGCGAAAATTTTAGAAATTTTCATGACTTTACAGTTGCTATCTTTGTTGTTGATTTTCTGCAACAAAAGTTAGCAGTTTTCGTGGTTGTTGCAACTCTATTGGGTTAATGTTTCAGTGATAAAATGTTTATTGATTTAAGACGTTTTTGTAGCTACTGTGCATGAGATATTTTAGTGACTATATCGAAGGTTCACAACAGACTTCTTGGTGAACAACTTTATGTTTTTTTGTTGATAAAGCGACATATCTCATGAAGTTGCTTTTTATCTCAAATGTTGTTTTTGTTTATGTCTTTATTGTTTTAATCACTTTAGTTATTATCAATTATTGTTGTGAAAATCCTCTGTTGAAGTTAGCATGAGATGGTTGTGTGCATTGGGTGTAAATTACTTTCATGGGTAGTGAGGACGAGGGATAATATCAAGAGTTGAGTAGTGTTAGTTTAATAAAGCCTTGTATAAAACTATTGTCGTTAGTGAAAGTATTAAGCTGAGTGAGGCTTTGTAGACATAAACAAGTTGTGTTGAATTGCATTACCAAATTTCGATGTTAATTTATATTTATGCGTCTAATTTTTTTAATTTTTGATTGTGATAGAAATGACTCAGGTAAATTGAAGATTTTGTGAAATTACTATACCCCTTCGAGTTATCAAATACTTTATACATAATTAGTTGTAACATCTCTACACAAATTCTCGAGACAGTGCTAATATTAAAGTCTTAAGTAAGAATAGTTATATATATTGAAATTTGAAATATAATATAAAGTTTTTAAGTGAAATATAAAGCACACGTTCTTATTTACTACATGTTTATTTTAAATTGGAATTAAATTCTCTTATTGACTAAAAATAATAATTTCAGAAGCTAATTTTCTTAAAATTCAAAATATCATGTCCTGTCTTTATATGGCAATTTTAGACATCCTCGTGCTCGTGCGTAATCATCATTTTATCTTTCTTCCTTCTCATTTTGTCGACGCCTTGTGCTAATCTTGCAATCTTTTCCTTGGTGATCTTCATCTTTCTGTAATTTTTTTATAATTTTTAATAAAATATAAAATATGAAAAAACATGATTACAACAATTGGTAGGTCATAGGCATGAATTTTCTTTATATTTTGTTAATAAAAGATAGGTGTTTATGTCACGTCAGAGTTAGAATTTTAGTTTGTAGGTGGTCTTTTGGTCTTTTTCGTCTTTTTCATGCTGTCCTTTCTCCAAATTATTGTCTAATGTATTAATTATTCGATTTTATTAAAAATATATGTTTGGATAACTACACTTTCTTGCATCTTGTAAGAGCATAGCTGCATTTGTAACTTCCAGAGTGGAACTGAACGCCAATCCTTAACTTGAGTTTAATTACCATTAGTTAATAAAGAAAAGTCATATTCTCTTCAATTTTGGTGTAAATTTTATTACAAAAATGTGTGGGGTCATGGACATTTTGTATTTTGAAACTCCTAAAGCTAATAAAAAGGTGTTAATTTTTTTTACCTCTCAAAATAAATTATGAATTCAGAATAATAAAATAGACCTAAAAACTAATATTTTATTCAAATTAAGACAAAAATCGATTCAAATATATAAGTTCAAGAGTTCAATTTTTATGTTTACAAATTATGCAAATACACACAGTTGACATAAATCCAACCCTTGTAATGAAAATTCAACCATGTCGAATACTTCAAATTATGATTCCGCTAATCTACTTAAAAATAAAAATTAAAGGACACAATCAATTAATCAATATTCAATAAAATATTTATTATGTGAAAATAACAAAACTATATACCTAAAAAATCTCAGTTGACATATGCTATCAAATTTTATAAGAGAAGTATACATGGAAACTCTTTTTTAAAACTTTAAATCACCCGTATAAATGTTATGCTCACTTTTTTCTCATTTTCTCTCATCACACTTTTTCTTTGTGAAAAAGACAATTAAAGTCGTGAGAAACTATTTTTAAAAACAAAAATTATGGATATTAGTTGGCCGATAGTAGGTATCTAATTATTTGATGATAGTGTTGGAATTATGCGCTTGACTCAATCATTATGCAATAGATTGAACACTTTAGTTTTATGATTATGAACTTTGTTTAATAACATGACAAATATTTTTATTATCATATTATGTTTATTGTTTTTATTCTAATATGATGAGTCCTTAATTAAGTTTATACATTTGTCATCATAATGGAGATTATGATAATGAGAGTCAAGTATTTAGGATTTAATTTAAAAGTTTTCTTGATCATAGGATCATTAAATACAGACTTTAATGATCCGGTTAGATCAATATGTATGTAATAGTATATATTGTATGAATATTAGTAGATCTCATTTGCTAAGTTATATATATAGATTATGCATATGGAGATATGATCACTGAACTGACCAAATTGAGAATTCTCAATAGTTAATATTACCTTTGAATTGTGAAGTGGGATATTCTCATAAAGATTTAAATGTATATTTTTCCTTTGACTTGAGATCATCATAGTAATCAATAGGTCACTTATTATATTTTGATGTCGGAAATCTAGTATATAAAAATGATAGTTGAATGATGATTAGAGATAATTAAGTACCTATCCGATTAGTGGTGAGTCAAGATGAGATCCATCGACTCTAAGTAATGAGTTTGAGCTCTATATTGTCATTGATCTTAATGATTATTTTAAGACCTTGGCTAGAGCAATTGAATGAGTGAGGAGAAAGAGTTTCTTAAGTCATTCATCAATCATTAATGATTGACATTAAACATAGTTGGCTTTCTAATTAGGTTTGACAGTTAAATTATACCTTAGGATAATCTAGAGTTGTAATGATGGAAGGTAATAATACATTATCCTTAAACTATGTTTTGTATTTATAAGGTCGTTACTTTACACTATCTGGTCGTTAAAGAGTGTTATTAGACGTCATCTTGATTAGTAATTAATTAGTTTAATTACTACCGGTTTAGTAATGAACTTATATGATCACATACTTACGAGTGTAATATTTCCTATTTATGATTATTTATTATGAGATAATTTATTAAATAATTTATATGACATTATTATTTTTTTGCTAGTACATAAAATATAATTAATGTTGAAAACTCTCTTGTACAAGATAAAATAGTTTTATTTTATTTCATTTTATAAATAATAATTATTATTTAAATAAAAAAACGAAGAGGTGCGTCGTTTATGAATGAAATGTTGTATGCAAATGTTGTGAGGGTTACAAAGGGGTGTGTTGGTTTAATGGACATGAAAAGAACGAAGAGAAGTGTTATTTGGTTTTACGTGCATGAAAGAACCAAAAAAAGAACTGAAAGCCATATATATATACTTGGTTCTTCGTTTTTTGTACGTTACCACACATACAAAAAGAGAGGTTTTGTTTTCATGAAGTTGTGTGCATGAAACAAAACGAAGAGGAGAAATATACATTGTTTTCGTATTTGTGACATATTTTTCAGCGTAAACTACATAGATATTTCGTATTTTTAAAGTTCAATATCAATTAATTCTCAAAAATTTCAGGTAGTTATTATTTGTTTACTTTTATTATGAATATATTTGTTAAACGCAATAAATAATTGTATTATTGTTTTATTTCCGCTAAGTATATGATCCTACATAATAGATCAAAATTTCTTCTTGAGAGTTGCATAAAGTTCTCTTATATTTTCATATTGTTTTGATTTGATAGTTCTATTAAAATTTATGAACAAAATATCAAACACCAAATAGTATTGCAAAATAAACCTACAAAATTAATTTATCAAATTCTATTATTTATAGTGATATCTTATTATATGAATTTTATACAATTAGATTATCTTTTTACAGGCTCTTAAATAACTTAAACCTAATTTTATTGAAAATTATGCTTAAAATAACACCCAAATAAAACGCCTTTTCACAAAAATTTTCTTTTTTTTAGTTCTATCACTAAATTGAATCAATCATATAACTTTTGAGTATTTAATCCCATTTTCTAGTTTAATTAATAAACACTGAAAAATATTTTAAGATATTAAATTCTATCAAATAATAATAAAAATTAAAACTTCTCATGAAATTACACGAATTTGTTTAAGGATTTTACTTATACATCGTTGTAACCCATCAACATCCTTTTTCGAGTCAATAAATATTAAAAATGGGACTCAAGTACATTTAATATAATAAAATAATAATTTTTAATCATATTGTAAGACCTGCCTGGTGTGCTATATTATTTTTGCAATTAGCTTGAAAGAATTAGTCGAAGTAGCCAAAGAGTGCTTCACAACTAACGACAAAGTTCTGTCTTCTCGTCCCACCACAACGGCCACAAAGCACATGTGCTATAACCATGCAGTCTTCGGTTTTGCACCCTATAACCCCCATTGGCGAGAGATGCGAAAGACATTCATGCTTGAATTTCTTCCAAACCGTAGGCTAGATATGCTCATCAGGCTTCAAGCTGATGAAGTCGACAAGAGGGTAAAGCAGATTTAGGGTCTATGGTCTGATAACAACGGCCTTCCATTGCTTGTCAATCTTAACCCGTTGTTTGAGGACGTATTCCTTAGTGTGGTTGCTCAATTAGTGGCTGGAAAAGCTGCTATATATTGCGGGAGACACAAGATGGTATAAACAAGTGATTGGTCATTTTTTTCACTTCATGGGCATTTTTGTGGTTTCAGATGCCCTCCCTTTTCTATGGTGGTTGGATTTGCAGGGGCGAGAGACAGCAATTAAGATGACAGGCATGAAATATAAACCACAGCATGCATCGCAATACACAACAACATTTACGTATAAAAAATACATGCATATTGATCATATATACATATGTAGCAACGGAAGCATATAACTAAGACAAACACCTTCAGCCATTGCGTCACCGAAGTCCAAATGTCTATGAGAATTTTGAATCTTCTATCCTCTCCTTAAGCATGACCGATAGTGTATTCTAATGCTTAGTGAAGATAGGGACCCAAAACCATCCTTTATATCCGTCTCCATACCTCTGTCCATCACAGAGGAAGAAGCTCGGCAATATGGGTGACAACATGTGCGTGTATAGAGGGTAAATGCTTTAAATGGATCATACATGAACAGTAGGAAGGTTAGGTAATTTTTTAAATCTTACATTCTTCCACTTGGTTCATTTAACTTAACACAAACATAATAAGAAATCAAATATATGAATCATGGTGACAAGTCCTCTTATAGTGAGTATTATCTTCCATGTGTTACATATATAAAAATTCTGATTATTAGCCCTTAAACTTAATGAATAAACCATATGTTTACTCTAGATCCAAATTAAATGACATTTCTCAAAACCAATCAAACTATGTGTGCACACAATATATGAGAAAATATCAAACTAAATAAGAGTTCCATTGAATCAACAAATGTACAACAAATCACATTATGGAACCAAGTCCCATTTGCACTACGTGATCCTTAAACTGCTTAGTGGCATGTGTTCTGTTAAAGGATCTACAATCATCAAATCAGTGCTAATGTGTTCTATGACAACTTTCCTTTTCTTAACACGTTCTCTTATGGCTAAATACTTAATGTCGATATGCTTACTTCGATTTCCACTCTTGTTGTTTTTAGCCATAAAGATCATAGCGAAGTTGTCACAATACACCTTAATGGCTTAGAAATTGAATCAATAACTTTAAGCCCAGATATGAAACTCTTCAACCATACACTATGCGAGATGGGCTCAAAACATGATACGAACTCAGCCTTCATAGTGGAAGTAGCAATTAGGGTCTGCTTGGCACTTCTCCAAGATACAGCTCTACCAGCTAGCATGAATTTATAACCATATGTTGATTTCCTTGAATCAATGCAGTCAGCAAAGTCTAAATCAGAGTATCCAACTACTTCTAAGTTCTCAGTTCGTCTGTACAAATGCATGTAGTCTCCTTTCTACCCTAAAGATATCACATAATCTTCTTTGCAGCTTTCCAGTGGTCAATACCTAGATTACTTTGATATCTTCCTAACATTCTAATAACATATGCAATGTCAGGTTGGGTACAGACCTGAGCATATATAAGGCTTCCTACAACTGAAGCATATGAAATGTTCTTCATGTATTCCTGCTCAAAGTCATTCTTTCGGTATTGATTCAAATTGAATCTATCACCCTTGACTATGGGTGCTACACTTGATACACAATCTTTCATCCGAAATCTCTCTAAAGCTTTATTGATATAGGTCTCTTGAGACAAACCAAAAATGCCTTGAGATTTTTCTCTATAGATCTTAATGTCAATGGCATAAGATGCCTCACCCATATCTTTCATATCAAAATTCTTTGAGAGAAATTGTTTCACCTTATATAGCAAACCCTTATCATTAGTCACAAGCAAAATGTCATCCACGTATAACACAAGAAAACAAATCTAACTCCCGCTGACCTTCTAGTATAAACATTGGTCCATTATATTCTCTTCAAAATCGAATGAAGTGATAACCTCATGAAATTTTAAATACGACATTCAGGAGGCTTGTTTTAACCCATATATAGATTTATTAAGTTTACAGACTAAATGCTCACCATCACCAGAGGAGAATCCTTTAAGTTGTTTCATGTAAATTTCTTCCTCTAGTTCATCATTGAGGAACACCGTTTTCACTTCCATTTGATTTAACTCAAGATCAAAATGAGTTACTAATTCCATAATTACATGAAGAGAACCATTCTTAGATACAGGAGAAAATCTCTCTGTATAGTCGATTCCTTCCTTCTGAGTGAACCCTTTGGAAACAAGTCTTGCTTTATGTCTCTCAATGTTGCCTCGTGAGTCTATCTTTGTCTTAAATACCCATCTACATCTAATGGTTTTCACACCATTTGGTAGCTCAACGAGATCCCAGACTTAATTAGATGCCATAGAATCCATCTCATCCTTCATAGCATTGTACCACAAGTCCGATTGCTTAGAACTCATGGCTTGCAAAAACGTCTCAGGATCATTTTCGGCTCCAAAGTTGTAATATGACTCTTGTAGATACACTATATAATTACTAAGTATTGCTGAGCTTCTAACCCTAGTAGATCTCCTCAATATTGCATCGTCATCCTCACGAGGAACTTGTTGTTCAACTGGTTGCTCAATAATTTCTGGTCATTCCTCATTTACAACTTGATCTACTAGATTGGTACTACCAGCTTATGGAACTTCAGTAACTAGTTGTCTAACATCCGTTTCAACTTGAGGAGTGTGAATGGCAATCAATTTATCACTTGAACCAGAGGTTTAAGTTTCATAGTGGCCTTTTTCAAAACCTATGTGAAATAACAAAGTTGTTAATTAATTCACAGACTATCCACAAATTATTTTTCGCGTAAGTAAATCAAAAAATCAAGAATGCAAAATAATGAAGACGTCGATATTTGGTAACGCAATTCGGCACACTTTGCCTACGTCTGCGGGGCCCTCACCCAGATTGATCATTTTCACTGTAGTTCACAAAAATTACACAAGATTAAACTAACCCCGTACCATTCAATCTATGTAGCTGACCCACAACCTAACTACCCGTGAAAGACCTTCACGCCCAATAACACGACCTACTAGTGTTAACCTCGTCAGAGGATTTTCCTAACTATTTCTACTCAAATGCAAAAACAAATAAAACAAGAAAAACAACAATTTCCATATCTGAAATTCTTCACCGAAATAGCCAAGTTGCTAGACTGCTTAATGGAGATAAAAGTATTCAAATAGAGCATCTCCACACAAGACCCACGCAATCAGCTCAAAACAGAAGATAAAAGCAGAAACAGAGCACCAGCCAAAGTCACTTTGGAAATCAAAATTCTGCTATATGTTTAAAAGCTCATCTGCTCAGCCACTAACACTTTACAACTTCTGTTTTTACATAAACTACACAATCTCAATCACCCACGCACTGTGTCTAGGTTTTTTCCTTCAAAGATTCCTTTTCAAACAAGGACAATATCTAATCAGCTATGAACATCGAAAATTATGCTTATTAAGATTATATTTCCAATTCAAATCCCAAGCACCATCCAATTCCAAAACAAAATCAATCTCCTATATGCAATCTCCAACAAAAGCATATCTTCCATAATTATGGTAATTTCCATGTCCAATAAAAACGCCAAAAATAAAGATAGGATATATTTAGCATAAATCTTAACAATCTCCCCCTTTTTTAGCATTTTTGTCTCAACAACTAAACCAACACACAAGTCGGCAGAAAATGTTGATGCTCCCCCTTAATTCAATATGCAAGTACATAAGCCACCTTAAGCTAACTCAAAATTAAATCCAACCAAATCCGAACAGTAACAAGCAACAGGCAAATTACAATTGTCCAACTAAAAAATTGCTTATCTGTACATGGTCTCCCCCTTTGAGACAAGATATGAAAAAAAGAAATCAAGGAGCACCCGGAGACTGAAGGACTCGATGCTTTAATTGACGAACGACTTCAGTTGTAGCTTGCAAAACACCTTTGATGCACTCAAGCTCAGAGAATAAAGCAGCATTGGGATTGACGGTAGAGGGACCCGAAGCAACATATGGCAAGTCCACCACTCGTGGTTGTCGAAAAATTTGTGGAGAAATGTTCATCAAAGAAACAGTTTCCAAGATACTCGATTCAAGCCTGGGGACTCCATTGGAATACAAATATTGTGAGATTAAACAGGGAAAATATAATAGAGAGTGAGGCTTACTCTCAATAGCCAGCATGGAGTTAATAATATGACTTCCAAGATTAAAACAAACTCCCGTGCCAATAGCATAAAGAAGCTTGGTTTGGGCCATATAGATAGTCACCACATGAGTACTCGGCATCCAATTTGTGACCAGCAACTTGAAAAGAACAAAATATTTCTGGGTGAGCATGGAAGACCGGAGAGCGGAAGTTGATGGCCAAGCAGTAAGTTTGCCACCAGTTAAGATTGTGGCAATCTGATCAGGTGAGAAGTCCCACTCATCATCATATAACGAATCATCAATCACATTTTCAAAACCCAAGAATACGTTCAGCCTAGCAACATCAAAATTAATGACTCTCCCCCTCACATAAACAGCACTGAAAGAAACAACATTCACATTCAGAATATCATTAGTTAAATTGGAATAAAACTCCTTTACCAGGACGGAGTCATAGTGTTGAGATAGCAGGGAGGCATGAAGCAGGGAACGTTCTGTGAGTAATGTATGCAGACCTTGACTCTGAAAATCATCCAAATTGATAGGTATATCCATCACTAGTCCAACATCAGACATGTTATTCCATTTCTGCACAGCAGCTGAAGTAAAAAAACTTGAAGAAAATTGTTTTGTCCACTGGCAATCTAGCTGATGGACGAAATCTGGGTGGTCGGACAGATTTGCTACATTTCATCTTAAAGCGTTTTCATGGAGCCTGAGGAGATACTCGCTGTGGAACAGAAGGAATCGAAGGAGGTATTTCAGATTTTGATCGAGTATCATCTACCAAGGACTCAATCACCCTCGCAACATCATCAAAAGGAGCATTTTGTTCTTGGACATCAGGAATATCGATAGGCACTGTCGAGAAGTATCCAGCTCCTGTAAAACTTCTGCCGAAACCCGGAAGGGACTTCAAACGACTAGATCTTCGCGTAGGAGCTACTGTTTGTTTCTTAGAACCTAAAGATAAAAGCTGTTCTTTGTTTTTCCCCATACTGCAAAGTGGATTAATCAGAAACCGAAAACACAGAACCACAAATATATAGCCCAAAATCAGTCAGAATCACAGTCAATGAACTTGAAGGCAACAGAAACACTTCAACTTAGATTCAACATAGACTATCAACCCAATAGTCATCCACGAAATTTATCATATAATCTACCAAAAATCATAAACTCAAGCACATCACAAGAGAACGCACCATGTCTTCAGCTCTAAAGACAACTCAATCAGTTGAGAAAGTGGAAAGAGAATCCAGTACCATATAAAGAAATCCACCGAAGAGAGAAAAGATTGCCTGACACCGTAGAAGATGAAGAAACTGAGGAGATGAGGCTTCTTATGGAAACAGTGGAGAGAGACGTAGTCCTTGAAGATTGAAGAATGCTTCGAGTGACCAGCGTGTAGGATAAGATGCGTGGAGAGAAGAGTATTTGAGAGAGCAACTTGAAATGATGTGGAGGAGCAACGTAGGAGAACTCGTGGATGCTTCTGGAGAGCGTGTGAGATAGTGAATGGAGAAAGAGGGAAGAAATTAGGGATTTTAATTCCCTTAAGAAGAAAAGCAGCATTTTTTTTAACTACATAAATAAGAAAATACAAACTAATAAGAGAGGACACACAGTCCTAATGCTCCCCTAAGCTGTTCAAACCTTACTGCATCAAGAGGTTTTGTAAAGATATCTGCCAACTACTTTTCGGTAGACACGTGAGATAGAATGACAGTCTTGCTCTCCACAAGTTCTCGAATGAAGTGATGTCAAAGATCGATATGCTTTATCCGTGAATGCTGAATAGGATTCTTCGAAATATCAATCGTACTTTTATTGTCACACAAAATTGTTAACTCTTTCTTATCAATCCCATAATCTTCTAACATTTGCTTCATCCAAAGCAGCTGTGAACAACAACTGCCCACGACTATGTATTCAGCCTCAGCAGTTGAAAGTGAGATTGAATTCTACTTCTTGCTATACCAAGAGATCAGATTGTTTCCCAAAAAGAAACAGCCCCTGAAGTGCTTTTGTGATCATCTAAGTTTCCAACCTAATCTGCATCACTGTATCCATCTAGATAAGATGTAGAATCCAATGTATACCAAATCCCAAAATCTAACGTTCCACTCGCATATCTGAAAATTTTTTTGACAGCTGTCATATGTGTTTCTTTTGGATTTGATTGATATCGAGCACATACACGAACACTGTAGCAGATATCTAGCCTACTTGCAGTCAAGTACAATAAGCTACCAATCATGCTTCAATATAAGCTTTCATCAACGCTTTTCCTATTCTCATCTTTATTTAACTTCATTGAGCTACTCATGGGTGTTCGTGCATGTCTAGCTTTCTCAAAACCAAACTTTTTGATCATGTTGTGAACATATTTTGTTTGCGATATGAAGATGCCATCCGTCATCTATTTTACTTGCAAACCTAAAAAGACATTTAACTCACCAACCATACTCATTTCAAATTCCGACATCATCAGCTTAACAAATTCTTCGACCATTTTTGACTGTGTAGCGTCAAACACAATATCATCGATATAAATTTGTGCTATCATAAGATCTTATTTACATCTTTTAATAAAAAATATTTTGTCAACGTTACCTCGTTTATACCGTTGCCTAACAAGATACTGAGTAAGTCTTTCATACCATGCCCTCGGTGCTTGTTTGAGACCATAAAGTGCTTTCTTCAGTTTATAAACATAATCGGCATGAGCTGAATCGATAAAGCCTTTCGGTTGCTCCACAAAGACTTCTTCCTGTATGAATTCGTTCAAAAAAGCACTCTTAACATTCATCTGGTAAAGTTTAAAACCTTTAACACAAGCTATGCCCAGTAATAATCTGATCGATTCAAGTCGTGCCACAGGTGCGAATGTTTCATCAAAGTCTATTCCTTCCACCTGGGAATATCCTTGAGCTACTAGCCTTGCTTTGTTCCTGGTGACATTACCCTTCTCGTCTGTTTTATTCCTAAACACCCATTTTGTACCAATTACATTAGTAGCCAGTGGTCTTGGCATTAGTTCCCACACATCATTCCGTACAAATTGAATCAACTCTTCTTGCATAGCTGCTGTCCAATATTCATCTTGTAGTGCTTCTTTAACATTTCTTGGTTCCAGTGATGAAGTATAGCATAAGTATCCTGCAAGCTCTCTATAGTTTACCCTTTTTCTCTCTCTTGTACTTCTTCTTTCTCTTAAATCTCCGATAACATTTTCTTCTGATTGGTTTCTTTGGGTTTGAGATGAAGAGCCTCTGTTTAGATTATCTTCCAGTGACTCGACTGCATCATCATCTGAAGTAACTGAAAATTCTCCAATTTCTGCAGTTACTTCCTTAACAGTAACTAACTGTGAATCACTTTCTGTAGCTGTAGCTGCTCCATCTGCAGTAACTGACTGTAATTCACTTTCTGCTGCTATTTTATCTGTAGTAACCACCTATAAATCTGGAGTTTTTTTATCTTTAGCCATATGATCACTCATCAAGGATGCATCATCTATTACAACATTGATGGATTCTTGCACTTTCTTAGTTCTTTGGTTATACAGTCTATAGGCTTTACTATGAGTCGAATATCCAATAAATACTCCTTCATCACTTTTGCTTTCAAACTTCCCAAGTTTCTCACGGTCTCGAAGAATATAGCACTTGCTTCCGAAGATATGAAAGTAGCTCACACCTGGTCTTTTTCCTCTCCAAAGTTCATATGATGTTTTGTTTAGAAAATTTCGAAGATGCATTCTATTATATAAGTAGCAAGCTGTGTTCACCGCTTCAGCCCAAAATCTCATAGGCATTTTGCTCCCATTCAGCATAGATCTGGCCATTTCTTGGAGTGTTCTATTTTTTCTCTCCGCAACTCCATTTTGCTGTGGAGTTTTGGGTGCTGAAAATTCTTGTGAGATGCCATATTCATTACAAAACTCATTGAAGCTTGCATTTTTAAATTCTCTTCCGTGATCCGATCGAACTCTCAATATGGTCAGATTTTTCATATTCATCACCTGCACACATAGACTTCAAAAAGCCTTAAACGCATCTGATTTTTCTTTTAAAAACTCTACCCACGTGTATCTTGAATAGTCATCTACACAAGTTAAAAAGTATTTCATTCCACCAGTGCTCTCTTGTTGTGTTGGACCCACAAGATCTAAGTGAATCAACTCAAGTATACGAGTTGAGGTAACATATCTGACCTTTTTGTGTGGTACTCGCTGCTATTTTCCCATCTGACACGCTCTGCAAACTGATGTCCCTTCTTTGTTCATTTTAGCTAAACCCCTCACAGCCTCCATTTTTGTCAATTTGCTTATGAG
>JAOSBK010000006.1:3000021-3011146 GCA_027568895.1 Erythroxylum shatona | reverse complement strand
AATCACCATTAATTTAATCTCATAAAATTACAAATTTCCTATGAGGATGTAGATAATTGTCTTAGGAATCCAACGCCACAAGAATCAAGTCAATCGGATGTCGGACGGAAAAGATATAAGCAAAAGAGTTAAATATATTCAGAAAATTGCCTTTCTTAAACAAATAGGGAAGTCGCGATCGTGCGCATGCACGACCGCGACATTCAGGTGATCCAGCAGAGTCGCGATCATGCGCGTGCACGATCGCGACATTCCAGTGAACCTGCAGAGTCGCGATCGTGCGCATGCACGACCGCGACTTTCGAGTGGACTTGCGACCCTTTCTTCTTAACAGATGTCTCAACTTTAAACTTCCATAACTTTTGACTCAGAACTCCAAATTTTACAAACTTGGTCTCTATGGAAAGCTTGAAGGAAGATCTACAACTTCCATGTAGACCTCAAAGATCAATTTTGTCTCTAATATGGTCAAATTTCTAATCAAATATTTTGTCCAAAATTAATATGTCCTAATAATCTCATAACTTCTAAAATTCATATCTTTCGACTCAAAATTCCAAACATGTCATATTTTATATCAATGCGAAGCTCGGAAAGTTCTCTACAACTTTCATGAAGGACAAAAAAATCATTTTCACCTCTAAGGAAGTCAATTTTCCGGTCAAAGATTCTGTCTTCTAATATTCATGCTAAAATCAGAACAGAAACTTGTAAAAATCATAACTTATTATTTCTGGATCGAAAAATTTCATACTTTATATCAAACTAAAGATCATTTCAAAATCTTCAACTTTTATGAAGAACTTAATGGCTGATTCAACCTCTAATTAGGTCAATTTTTCAGTCAAAGTTTCAGCTAAATAATGGTCAACCTAAAAACACACCTAAACTTTGACTGGCCATAACTTTCACTCCCGATATCGAAAAATTGCAAACTTTATGGCTACAGAAAGCTCTCAACATAATCTCATCATCATCATTATCATAATAAGAATAATTTAAATAGTAATAATAATATTGTGTAGTTATTAACTGTTGCTAAATATTATTATTAATTTTAATAATAATAATAATAATCATCATCATCATTATCATAATAAGAATAATTTAAATAGTAATAATAATAGTGTGTAGTTATTATTATTATTATTGTTTTATGATTATTGTAATTGTTTATAAAATAATGTTAATTCGATTGTTTTAAAAACTGTTGCAAAATTTTGCCTAAATTTGTTCGAAATATAATTTTAATTTGTGGTGAGTTAATAATAATAATAATAATAATAATAATAATTTTTATAACTATTGTTTATTATTTTAAAACAATGATATTTCCATTGCTTGAAAAACTGTTGCAAAATTTTGCGTAAATTGTTTCGAAATATAATTTAAATTTGTGGTGAGTTATTAATAATAATAATATTTTTATTTTTATTTTTATTTTTATAACTATTGTTTATTATTTATTATATGTTGGTGTGCGTAATAAATTTTGTTTTGACATGAATGGAATTAAAGATCATATAATTCTGTTGCTTTGGAAAAGGTTTGACATTGACACTGTGTAAGCATTAAATGAGTTCAGAAGCATTAAATGAGACTGTGTAAGAAACGATTTTAAGCGGGAATAGGAGGGATTGGGATTGAGATTTAAGTATATAAGTAGATATGTATGTGAACATTTTAAGTTTTCATAAAAATTAAATAATTACTAAATTAATATTTAACTTTATTTATATAAAGCTTAATAATTAATTATTTAAAAATATGATTTTATTTTTTAAAAATTTATATAGAAAACCTTGAGAGTGGATTGTAGTTTTGGCCTTAACCTCAACAATAGCTATAGTTACTTCACATAATCATAGTTGACATTAGACTTAATTGGAGTTATAAAAGTTTAATCGGCCTAAATAACTTAATTAATTTTCATTGCTAATAAAATTTAAAATCATGGCAGTGAGTGTACATAAATAGTCTTTTCAAAATGATGAATTTACGACGAATCCACTTATTGCAAGTTAGGAGCTTATTGAAGAATAAACTGTACATTGTTAATGTTATGATTGAAAAGTAGAAGAATCGTGTACATTGATGTTATGATTGAAAAGTTGAAAAATAAGATACGGATTAGGACTTTGTTAGTTAATGAAAGGTTATTCATACGTATCATTTTGCACATATTATGAATTTAATTGTAAATAATGGATTGGATATCATAAAAGAAGCAATATATTCGAGAATGATGTAGTTTATTAGAGTGCAATATTTAAAAGAGTTGAGAAATTTAAAAATTTGCAATAAAACTATTCATTTTAAGTATGAAGACGTTGGTTTTGTCTTGTCCAACCATATAGAATTCAACATTTAAGGTGTTGAAGTTGACAATCCAAGATGTTGATGTGTTTACCAGATTGAGGCAAAAAAATTTCAGTACACTTGCATGTATACAAAAGACTAATAGGAGTTGGCTAGAGAACTTTATGTGAAGTTGAAATTATTTTATAATGTGATTGAATTGTTATAAGGAACAAAATATCCAACTTTGCATTGTTTAGCACTATGTTTAAGATAAAAGAAAGTTTTATTTGATTGTATGTTTCTTTCTAATGATGTGATTCGAATATGGTTATGCATAATGTTAAAGTCTTATCTATACTGGAATCAATATATAAGATGGAGGAGGTTAATTTTATATATAATGTGCTATATGGTTGGCACTGCTATCACCTGCAATTAAATTAATACCAACTCTAGCAATGAAAACTGTAGTTAATGAAGAGCTGAGATCATTCCCACGACAAAATTTAAAGGTTATATAAGTTTAAAACTAAAACAAATTGGGAGAAGGGGGGTTAATTCATGTAAATTTAAGAAATTAAAAATGGTTCGTAAACAAACCTTAATTTCAAGTCACCTACGTTATCAAACTACTATGGATCCTCGATATAGCTGAGTCATGTTTTCTCTTAAGATTAAATGAATAGAAGCATGTATTCTAAAGATTCTTATTAGTCAACAACTTAGATACGATCTTAAGTTTAATTGATTAATAACTTTAAGAACTAAGAAACCAATGAACAAAACAACACATGTACGACATGTATTTAATTAAGTTAAGCATCTTCTTAAAA
Organism: Erythroxylum shatona; assembly: GCA_027568895.1. Lineage (NCBI taxonomy): Eukaryota > Viridiplantae > Streptophyta > Magnoliopsida > Malpighiales > Erythroxylaceae > Erythroxylum > Erythroxylum shatona. The sequence goes on along the minus strand of JAOSBK010000006.1, from coordinate 3,008,012 downwards.
TTCCAAACTCTAACGTAAAGATGATAATCTTAATTGTCACTTTGGATGAGCAAAAATGAATGTCAAATCCTAATAATCTGGCTATAAATTAAATGAATCAATTCCTAATTGCGCAGCACCCTGAAAATCAATCAATTCAATTATGAAAAGCAATTCAGAAGAGATTAATATTCATCAATGAAATAAACTTTATTTAGAAATCTCACACATACTAGATAATAACACGATTCCCTTCAACTAAAAAGAAAGATTTAGCTACTCGTATCAAAAGTAAAAACTAATAGAAGAATAGCAAAATACAAAGTCTCAATTCCTTATCTTTTTTCAGAAAAATACAAAAAATCTTCAAAACTAGAAAACTATTGCAGGACTGTAAAAAAACTCCTCTTAAAACGTTAAGGACTGTAAAAAAACTCCTCTTAAAACGTAAACAATGGATGTGTTTTTAATGATTTTCAATGTCCTCCCTCTTCCCTCCTATCGTAATCTTCAATAGATACACTCCTCACATATTCAGGTCGCAGATCCCCATCAGCAAGACAACAACTTGATTCCCAAAATCATGAAGATCTTAGGTGGATCGAATCTTATTTTAAATCAGATTCTGTAGATAATCTTTTTTCTTACACGTACCCACGTTTAGTCAATTATTTTTCTGCCAGCTGGGAATTCAAATTGTCTTTACTTTTCTTGCATGTTTTTAATCCAATTTCATCTTTCATGTGTTGAAAATCATATGAGAACAATTAAGAAACAAGTTCATTAATTTTGAATAATAATTTCAACACATTAAAGAGATTTATATCTAAAATTAGCACAAAAATAACAATTTAACAATGGTGATCAAGCACAAGAGCAAGTCGATGTTATTAAATAATTAAGGTATGATTTGTTTAATAATTATCAACTTAGAATGAAAAAAATTCATAATCGAGATCACAATAGTTTAGGCTATTCAACTCTAACTTCAGTTTCAGATTCGGGCTCACCTTTTAAGAGGAGTTTGTCAATTTTACTTACAAAATTTATGAAAGAAAAAAGAGCTAAGACTTAGTACAATATGATGAAATTAGATAAATATTTGATAGATTGTCTGGCCAAAGTTGAAAGTGCCCTATTCAAGTATTATTATGGTGAAAGAGTTGTGGAAATACTTTTTTGATCGTGTAACTAACTGAACGAGACGTATTAACAATTTCATCATCCACCATTGCTTCAAAGTTTACTTTTAGCACTGGTGGTCGGGTTATTAGTCTTCATTGTTCATCCTTACACTGTGGAAGCCCTTATGGGGGTGTGAAGTTGGTTAAATGATGAAGATATTGAGGGTAATTTTTTTTGATATATCAATTTCATCTATTTTTTATATTAATACAACCACACAAACTAATGCAGAGGTGATTAGTCATACTCATCAATCAAGCACGCATTATTTTGATAAAATATTCGAAGATGAAGGAATTTATTATTTATTAATAACTACCATGTCCTTAATATTCCTTGAATTTTAATATTACATTACTAAATATAATGTTTCTATATACAGAAGAAATAAGGCAAACTATCGACGATCTTGACAACAACTATTAGTTACTCTCTCATTTTATCTAGTTTCTACTCTCTCGAGTCTCCACTCTCTAATCTCCAATCTTCATCATAATTTTATCTTGATTTTTTTGTAAATTGTATCATTTAAAAATTTTGGATAATTATTTTTGTAAATTTCGTAACTTCATTAATTAAATTGATCACTTTAATTATAATTGTTTTCTTTCATTTCCTATAATTTTATCCTCCTTAATTAATAAATTTGGTTTCTTCTTATTCATTTTATCAATATATGTAAGTTTTATATATTTATTCATTATAAAATCTCAATTTTATTAATTACTTGAAATTCTTAACTCTAATTATCTGAATTGATAATAAAATATTTATTAGTAATAAACTTAAAAATAAATTATTAAAAAGAAACTTAATCTATTTTTAAGTTTTATTTAATATATAATAATTATTATTAATAAAATATTTATTTTATTTAAAAATAATATTAAAAAATACAATAAAAGTTGAACTGAATAACTAATTAAAAAACCTTGAAAAAATAAAAAGGAAGGGGGGACGAAAAGTTATAAAATTTTGCTAATAAGTCTTCACATTTTTTAAAATTTTCGGTACTGGTAGATATATAGCTGGTATTATAAATATCGTAGGTACTGGTCGGTACCAGACTAAATACTTCGGACCAACTGATATTTACACCCGATACATAAGCACCTCTCGTGAATTTTTTTAAAAAATAAATTTTGCTAATAAATCCCCATATTTTTTCAAAATTTTCATTACTGACTGATATATAGCCGATATCGTAAATACCTTAAATACTGGCCAATATTAACTAATATTTACATTCAGTATATAAGCACCTCTATTTTGTAGTATTTTTTAATCAATACGGTACATAATGTCCGGTAAAGAATGAAATTCAAAACTTTGGTTGAGATGCATCATCATCGGTACTTTAAGAATGACAGTAAGATATGGGATGGCATCATACAAAACAGAAGTACAATAATTAGAGAGGGAAGATTAAGACTAATTTTCCTTTTCTTTCACTAATTTCAACTTTCCAAATCATTATTTGTATTTAGAATACTTGTACGTTAAGTTTCTTAATTTTAACATTATTTATCATTTTCAATCATGTAATTATTAATTATTCTAATTTAATTCTTAAACTTTGTTAATCAATCTATATCTTAACTTTTATTAATGTTTATTAATAGAAAAATTTTCAATTATATTATTTTCTTTTAATTTCGAATCCAAAATCTTGATTTTTTAATGTTTTTTGAAATAATGTATCGTTTTTTTAATGTTTTTTTAAATGTTTTGAAGAGCTGAATTTGCTTAAGCGATTGACCAATTGTCTTATATGTGGTAAATAAATTAATATAAGTTATCTTTACGTGTTGTGAAATATGGATAGATAAGATTGACATATTTTTGTAAAATAGAATACGTAAAGGGAAGAAACTCTATATACTTAAATTTAACTCTTTTTATTAAAATTATTATTATTATTTATTAAATAAAATAAAAATTATTAATTTATGTACTTTTTAATTGTTATTTTTATGTTTATTTATTTTTATTACTTGTATTTTTTAAGTGTCTTAATTTTATGTTTAAGTTTTATTTTAATTATTTTCTTTTTTATTTCCTTAGAGATGAATTGTCAAATCACCATTTCGTCTCTTTCCAAACCCAGGATCTTCTTTTCTTAAAGTTGGTGCCCTATGTTCCGGTGGAATCCTACTCATGTAATTTTTGTAAGCTTCATTTATTAAATAGATAGAATTTTCAAAAATAGAATTAAAAAATAGTAATAAAAAGAGGTGATTTGGTTTTCCCTTTCTAGCGCCCACACGGTCTGTCAAATGTCAATAAGTCCAATCCTTCAACACTCAGATTGACAGATGGTGATCATAAATCATCAATAATTCAACTTATTGCATGCAATGAGTCAAGTAAAGGGTTGGTAATTGTAATTACTCTTTCCAAAATTTATTTATTTATAATAATTAAGATATAGAACCTTTTTTTGAAGATATAGATCCTTTTAATTAGGTATTTAGGTCCATAAAAATTTACTTTTCTATTTAGTTTTAAATAAAAAAGTAAATTTTTTATTTATCAATAAATAATTTAAGATCTTCTTTTTTATCAATAAATATTTATATCCATTTTCTTTTTAAAAATAATTTAAAAATAAAAAATCTTTGGACCCAACAAAACTAATTAGACTAAATTTCATCTTTTTATTTTTATTGTAAATAAACCATTTCATAAAGGACTTAGATTAGAGATAGCTTTGTAGGCAAAAGTTTTTAATCAAGTGATCTAACAGACGACCATCACCAGAATTGAAGTAGACCTCCCATATATAAATGTACTTGGGCGCATATGCATATGCGAAAAGCTTTTGCTTGCAGAGTATAAATGAAAAACAAAAAAAAGAAGGCTTATCAAGATTCGGAAAAGTTGGTTAAGTATGATACGAATATGCCGAAACTTATCGGAAAACTGAACCATAATAGAAAAATTTAGCAAACTAGGGCATTGATAAATTCTTACATGGAAAGAACATTTTCTTTTTTTATATATTTTTAAATGTTTTCTTTTAAGTCTTATATTTTATATTTAGCCTAAATATTAAATCTGTTGATTTTTCATCTTAGTTATTTAGCCTAAATATTTTCTTAGTTAGCATACATATTTTATTGTAATGACTTGTGTAATTAATTTATTTACTTGTCTTCTTTCTCGTTGGACAATTTATTTAATTATTTTATCTTTTATTTTTATTCTTTAGCATATCCTATATTTATTGTATTATTTAAGCTATTACCTTTTTATATTTTTATTTATACATATTTATTTATTATTAATTTTTATATATTTTTATTATGTTTAATTAGTATTATTTTATTATTTTTATATGTATATATATATATATATAATATGTATATCGAAAATAAAGTTTTTTAAGTCAAGATTACCTAGTATGAGAACTGTCATATCAGTAGGGCATTAAGGAGATACAACAGTATCCAATGCTCTTTATAAATGCATCGAATTCGAAGCTGCAGTTCACTCTTCAGTACTGCAAACATAACAGTAACGGTTCTGTTTTAGGAGAAGAGCAGTAAGATTCCAAGGTTTGGGCCAACGAGCTGTAGTTCCTCCTAATTCTCGTGCTCGTTCTGAATACCATCGTATATGTAACTCGAAAAGAAAGGATTTTGGAGTCTTAATTGTTGACGCATATATAGCAAAGGTAAACCTTGTTTTAGACTGTTGTCCAAATTAGCACACACAGAAATGGAGGTTGAGAGGGTCCAAACCCTAGCCTTGGAAGGGCTAAGGGAACTTCCGGCACAGTTCATTAGGCCAGAGCACGAAAGGCCCCAGAATAGCCACGCCATCGAAGGAGTCACCGTACCTATCATTTCCTTCTCACAGTCACGTGAAGTTTTAGTGAAGGAACTATATAGAGCTTGCACAGAGTGGGGATTTTTCATCCTCACTGACACAGGGCTGCCGTTTTCTTTGATTGAGAGGCTAAAAGAGGTTGGTAAGGAGTTCTTTGGGCTCCCACAAGAGGAAAAAGAAGCCTATGCTAATGAAGCATCGAGTGGAAGACTTGAAGGTTATGGTACAAGGATGATCAAGAACCATGATCAAAAGCTTGAGTGGCTTGACTACTTTTTCCACCTCATGGCTCCTCCTTCGAGGGTCAATTACAATGTTTGGCCCGAAAACCCTCCTTCTTACAGGTATTTTTTTCAAAAAACCTTTTTGCTGTGAAGAGGGTATAAACTTGCCTAGTAAATAACTATTATCTTCTACGCATAATGATATCCCAGGGAGGTGGTACAACTATACAACAAGGAAATGATGAAAATTACAAATGAGCTATTGAAGTTGATGTCACAGGGATTGGGCTTGGAAGAGAATGCCTTGTGGTCATGTTTGGGAGGGGACAATATAGAATATGAAATGAAAATCAACATGTATCCACCATGCCCACAACCTGAGCTAGCCTTGGGAGTTGAACCTCATACCGATATGTCGGGCTTAACCATACTTGTCCAAAACGACGTTCCTGGCCTTCAAGTCTGGAAAGATGGCAATTGGGTTGCTGCTGATTTCCCGTACGGACTCTACGTTCACGTAGGAGATCAACTCGAGGTGATGTAATTTTTTGCGATAATTACGGCCATAGACACATACAGGGTTCTTGTTTCTGATGCTTTCTTTGGCAACAATCACGTCATTTGAGTATGTTACAGAAGAATTCTAGTCCTTTGACTGTTCACAAATGTTTCAGGTACTAAGTAATGGGAAATACAAGAGTGTTCTTCACAGAAGTGTGGTGAACAAGGAAAAAGTCCGCATGTCATGGGCAGTCTTCATTGCACCTCCACAAGAAGCTGTGATTGGTCCTCTTCCAGAGCTCCTCGACGCCCAAAATAACCCCAAATTTTCCACAAAAACATTTTCCGAGTATCGTTATCGTAAAGTCAACAAGTTGCCACAGTGAACTGAATGTCTTGTTGCAAAAATCGAAATAAATCCTTTCGCCCGATGCAAATGCCATAATCTTTTTTTTCCCTCCTGCCTAGCTTTTGTGATTTGAAAGAATGTAGTTTTGCAAAATTTTAGTTATGCCGTAATTGCTTTGAATTGTATATGTTGGTTGTTTGATATAAAGCAATTGTGTTAGTGATTGTAAATTTTCTAGCATAAATGAAAACAGAAAAATTAAGCACAAAATAAATAAATAGTTCGGCACATTTTATCTACGTCTGTCAGACTCTCATCTAACCTTAATCACTTTCATCAAAAAAACAACAATAGTTTTACTCAAAGTATTACAAAACCGACTCACCTAATCCTTGACATTATCACTCGTTCTTACAACCTCTAAAAGTAAATCACACCCAATAACATGAGTATCTCCAGCGAATCTCAATAGAAGATTTTCACAATAATGTTTCACAATAAAGATAATAATTAAACAAAACAATAAGGACAAAAACATAGACACTTGAGATAAGAAAACAACATCTCTAACAATGTCACTTCATCAACGAAAGGATGAAAAGTTGTCCACCAAGAAATCTGCTATGAACTTTCGATATTATCACTGAAACATCTCACGCACAGCAGTGATCGGGTTGTCGAAGTCCCCAAAATAATTCCGATTCTCCATTTTTTTAATAGTCGTAGAATCTGATCAAATCCCTAAAGAACTAAACACTAAATTCTTAATATCAATTAAAAAAAGTAAATGGCGGGTGGGGTCTTTTGATTAAATAACTAATTAACTAAACTTAATACAAAAATAAATTAAATAAACTGAATTTAAAAATAAGAAAATCAAGATTACCAAACTTCAATCTAAGGGAAATATTTCATCTAATTGTAACATTGATTATTGATTTAAAGAGAATATTTTTATAATTCAAGTAATTAGTTTGAAACATATTAGGATAACTATAATAAGTCTCAAATTTTCCTAAATTAATCAGCTCAAACTTAACATCTAAACCAAAATTTATCATCTATTGACAGGGTGTGTTATCATTCTATATCAAATAAATAATAACAATAAGATTCGTGAAAAAACTAAATTCTAAATTAAATAATCGAGATAATTGCAACTATTCAATTTAGTTTCTTGTTTATCATAAGTTAAATATGGAAATTAAGAAATAACCTATTTTCTACTTGTACTAATCATTCATGATAATTATAGGTCATTGAATTCATAGATAGTGATAGAATAATCAATATTAAATTAAATTTTCATATTAATAAAATATTAATCATTCATGAAATGTGAGAACTCAAAATAAAAAATACTTCAATTAAAACATAAATAAAAGTTTGATACACAAATCCTCACAAAGTTACAACTAGAATATCGAATCCTCTTGAATCAGAAAGATTGAGTTACAATGAGGCCACCCAAGATGGATCATATCAACAAAAATCTAGCTACCAAAAATAACCACCAATTAGTCCACACACAGCAACTTTATGAAAACATTAATGGAATAAGTGTTTCACCAATGAAACCCCACAAAAATACAGCTATAGCATATCACCAATATTGGATATTTTTCACACAAAAAACAGTATTTGAACAACCTAGATAATTTATGCCATAGCTAAGAAGACTCATGTAACATCTCGTTACCCAACTTAAGGATAAAATTTGTAAATGTGGGAGATTCAGAGGATATAGGAAACACATGTCATGCTCATGCATTTCACGATATGTACATATATGTAAATAGTGAATTTTTGCACACATCAACATGATAGTACATGCATTCATGAATAATTCTGGGTATAATCAGATTGAGTTGTGATTTTTGACTAATTTGAGAATTTTGAATTTTATTATGTTGAAAATTCTA
>JAOSBK010000006.1:2988235-2998317 GCA_027568895.1 Erythroxylum shatona | reverse complement strand
TTAACTTTTTTACTAATATAAATCATTCGTTTTAAAATAATCAATGAATTACATCTTTCCAATTATATTATACTGTAAGGTTATTTTTGTCATTGATACTGTTTTTATGTTCTGTCCACTGCAACCAAACACATTTCTGTCTTTGAGACAGAGACAATTTTTTCTGTTCTGTCTATCACAATCAAACACCTCACTGTCTCCAATTTTTGTTCTGCTATGTCTCTAAATTTTTGTCTCGTTTCCTCTCTGTCCCTTTGAGACAGCAACCAAACATAACGTAAGTGCAGGGTACAATCCTACACATGCATGGATACACGACTAAGTCGTTGTCTACTTGATTATAATGACTTTGTTAGTATGTGGCTCCGTCAGACATATTACACATCTGTAGGACCATTATTAATTAACAAGTATAGACAATCTTACGAATTATCCAACACACAGCTGTAGGCATACCATATGCGACATTCGGCCTGCTGCCCAAATTATTGACCCCATCATTCCTCAATTTGAATAAGATGGTGAGAATTTAATCACTAAATTGTTGAATTTATGACGTAGGTCTTTGTGGTTTAGAAGGAATCGATTATTTTCTTTGTTTGAATTAGAATAAAGAATTAATAAGATCGATTTTGAGTGATGCAGTGCACAGTCTTCTGCTAAACCTAAGGCAACCCTACGTCGAATGAGTATTTATTTATACTGACAAGACAGTCTTGGAACCTGTTAAGGTTAAAGGTGAGCTATGCATGCAACTCTGTAAAACCTAGACATGGGCTGAAGACAGGAAAATGGCTTATAAATTCAAGAACTGAAAAGGTCAATTCCTGAAGAGGACCACTTCCAATAAAGGCAACCCAAGAGACGGCAGGTGGGAGGGACGCTATACTAAAATGTCTACTCTTCAGGAATTTAAGATAAGCAGTGCCCACTATTAATTACTATCTAACCTCACTTCAACAGATAAGCTTATTGGCAACAAAACAAAGCATAGCTAAATATTAAAAAATCATCGCAAATTAAAACAAATTGTCACTCCAATGATCGCTAAATTCCGATAACAAAACAATATCTAAGACATTTTTTTGAAATTGTCGCAAAAAGGTTTTGAATGTACAATAATTTTGTCAGTAAAATATATAACCAACAAGAACGAAGAATATCCTACATATTATTTTATGACGTATATATTTCGTAGATAAAAGTTTTTACCTACTAAATTGTACTCATAGGTAACTATTTTTATTTTTTTGTAGCATAATAATTTTAACTACCAATTGTTTCTTCTAGGTAAATGTTTTTTTAGACGTTCTTGTAAACATAGGTAATAATATTTTGTAATGATTTTGTTTTGGTAGCTAATACTTTCTAGTAACAATTCTGTTTTTGTAACATAATAGTTTTAACTACTAATTTCTTGTTGTAGGTAAATATTTTTAGAGACGTTCTTGTAAATGTAGGTAATAACATTTTGTGACAATTTTGTTTTGGTAACTAATACTTTTTAGTGACAAAATTTTATTTCTAAATTTAAATTTTATAATAATTGTAAAAAATTAATTTAATTTATTAAAATTTTTAAGACAGTTTGAAATATAAATTAGTTACATTTTACAATTAATGTTGGTGACATATTTTTTAAATAATAATAAACTGAAATAAAATAAATATTAAAAATGGAATGCATTTTATAAAAAAATAATTACAGGTCATATACAAACTAAGACTCCTCATCGTCGTCACTATTACTGACATAGTTTGAGCCAAGTAATTGTTTGACCATCTTTTTAAGCTTATTCACTTCTTTTTCATTACAATCTAACTTTTGTACATTGTAATTAGTCTTCAGTGTCTGGTTCTTCTCTTGAAGCGTCGTGAGATATGCTGGTCGTGATGAAGATGCACCAACAAGCTTAAGGTCATATCCAAGACCTTTGATATATCCCGATCTTGTACCAAGGATATTGTTTTAAATGTCATTGACATTGGGCTGATTCCCCTCAGACAATGATGTCTACAACAACTCCTGCATCTTGTCCTATAATTTAAAGTAAAAAATCGAGTTAACTAAAAAATTATTACTTAGTATTACATAGAAAAATAAATTGTAATATTAATTTGTTTGTACTTACATAATTAATTTGTGCTCTTCAGACGTCCAACATGCACCTTCCTTGTAGTGTGTTAGTTTGTCCTTGGAGTTGAGTTTGGCTATATTATACGAATTTAAAAAATTAGAAGATAATAGAATTTATTGTATTAAGAAATAGAATAATAAGTTGAAAACGTTACATTTACAAATTCTTATCGGATAATAACAAATGATTTGGAGTCGGTGTTATGAGGAGTCGTCATTTTTGCTCTATTCACCTTGGCTTTCTCACACTTTTCCTGAATTAAGATAAGTAGTCATGAAATGTATAAAAAAATTAATGGAAGGAAATATAAAGAGAAAAAAATAAACCTGAACTTTCACTGAGACCCAATAATCACACATCTCACTCCAATTTTCTAGAGTCACCCGTTTTGGAACATGTCTCCTTACCTTTTCATAGGAAGGGAAAAACTGGTAATATTTATGAAGTTTATATCGATGATCGTTCGTCTTTTGTTTCAACAGTGAACTAACACAACTTGAAACCTCAGGTTTGTCAATATCAACACTATCAAGCTTCATTTGTGAAGAGCATGTATAAGTTAAGTTACTGTTTTTGTTAAGTAAAATTACAATACATATAATCAAATGAATTGATATATTACTGAAACTTTGTCCAAAGTATTTTGGAACAAGTTGTTGTCCTTTAATTGCCTAGCATGCTGAAGGCAAGGCAATTCATTCCTCACAACGATGCCCAACTTACTAGACAATTTTGCAGATTGAATCTTATCTAGAGGGCAACGTTGTGTGGGATGTTCACAGACAACTTGTTGTTCATTGCAACTCAACTCTTTTTGTGATACCTCTACCTCGTTTTCTAATGCCAGTATTGAAACCTGAAAACAAAAAAAATCATAATAAGAAAAACACACTAAACATGTAATGAGTAATTTCAGCATTAATATAAATATGTTTGGTTAACAATAACAGACATAAATATCCCTCAGCACTAATAGATGATGTTGGTAAAGGCTGTTGTTGACTGTCTTCATTCGAGGATACAATTGTTGGTCAAACAATGGGGTCGGATTGAGCTGGATGTTGTGTAGGAGGAACTTCTTTGGTTGTTACCACCCTCTTTCCCTTGTTTCTACCAAGTGCCATTAAATTGAACCTATGTAAAACGAAATATGAACATAACGCATAATCTTAACTCAAACATAAATATTCCATATGAATATAAAGAGATTAGTAGTCAAATACTAAACATTCGACATAACATTCCGCAAAAACATAAGTGAAACATTAAAAATATGCATCTAGTTATCGTAAATTAATATAAGTAAAACATCAACAACATAAGGTAATTATGAACATAACATTTCAAACAATACAAACAATTTATTTACATTCAGTCATCATGATCAAGATTTTGAAAATCATCATTATTAAGTACATTATCATTGGATTCTTCATCATTAATATATTCTAGCAAAGTATCGTCATTGTCAATTAAGTCATCCTGAGTATAATCTTCTTCTGTTTGTAAGATAAGATGGGCTTGGCCTTCATCTAGTTGAACTATGTTGGGATTAACATCTCTCTTATGGAATGATGATATATCTGCATCTTCTACTGAAATACCTTCGTTATTGAACTCCAATCCAATATCTTGATAGACTTCATCTACATTCTCATCTAATTGACCAATATCCCTTTCACACAAATCAAAGACATTCTTTTGTTGAAAATTTTGAACAAATTGCTACCCAATACAGTATCGTTGACGTAGAAAACTTGTTTGACTTGACTCACAAGGACAAAAGGATCATTATCATACCATGTCTTACTAACATTTATGCTAGTAAAATGCTCGTTCTCTTTCATGTCAGTTAGATCAAACCATTTACATTTAAGTGGAACAACCTTCTTATCCTTAATGTAGTGCAACTCTATTATTTCAGAGATGACACCGTAGAAGTCAATGATTTCGTCGTCATGACATCCTTCAATGACAACCCCCATTATTTTGACTTCTAACTTGACTATCTCGATATTGTATGTGCAATCTCACCCCATTAACAATGCAACATGTGTATTTCTTCCCATAAATATGAGGCCCACATGCCAAACTATATAATGTTGTTGTCGCTTCTTGCACGTTACAGTTATGTAACTGTATCATCTGTATGACAAATTGAAAATAAATATGAAGATGAGACATATTCTCATATTTTCATAATATATAATCAATATGAAACTTACTCAATTTCTAAACCATGATACAAACTTCTACTTATGTCTTTCTTCAACATTAATAATCCTTTTGCTGCAAATTGTGTCTTTATGCTCTCTATTTAAAAAACACAACGACAATAAGTTCTCATAGTGAATGAAAAAAATTATAATATGATTGCTTGAATGAAAAAGAATATACGTAGTCCATGTATGTATCGACTTTCTCACAATTGTTCAAAATATACCAATGGGGATTTCGAATTCGTCTTTAGTTAACTCCATATATTTACCCACACTAAGTGGCTTAACTTTTTGGGAGAAAATAGATAACCCACCATCGTCATGAAAAACAAAGTTACATTCTCGTCTATTAAATCTTATCTCCACATTAGTTAAGTACATTGAACAAAAAGTCAAGCATTCATTTGCTATATAAGCCTCTGCAATAGACCCCTCTAGTCGAGCTCTATTATGTACATAACGCTTAAGAGAGCACAAAAATATGAACATAAACAATTATAAACTTAGGAATTGTTAAAAACAAATAACATAGCAAAAACTTATTGAATTTAGTATGAATTACCTTTCAACTGGAAACATCCATCGAAATTAAACCGGTCTACAAAGTTTTGCTTCATATGGTAAGTGAATTGCCAAATGAACCATAACATCAAAAAACGATGGGGGGAATAATATTTCAAGCTTATATAGAATCAATGCTATGTCTTTTTTCATTTTATCAAGCTCTTCAACTTTAAGTGTCTTACAACATAATTGCTTTAAAAACTCCCCCAATTGACCCAAAGTTAACGGACACATCCTTCATCAAACACCCACACATTCTAGCAGGAAGTAATTGTTGCAAAAGTACATGATAATCATGACTTTTCAACCCTAACACTTTTCCCTCTTTAACATTCACACAGCGATACCTATATTTGATGCATACCCATTAGGAAATTTGACTGATTGGAGGAACTGAAAGAATGATTGTTTCTCACTTTTTGACATGTTGTAACAAGCAGGGGGGATAATGTATGAGTCATCATCTCTTCTTTTTAAATGCAAGTTCTTTCTAATATTCATGTATTTCAAGTCAAGTCTAGCCTTAATTGTGATTTTGGATTTCCCATCAATTCCCATGACAATCCCTAAAATGGAGTCACAAATGTTTTTCTCAATATGCATGACATCAATATTGTGCCTCAATAGTAATTCCTTCTAATATGGCAAGTTGAAAAATATGCTTTTCATTGTCCAATTCGGTTCGACATCATTTCTCTTTTGCTTTCTATTACTTGGGTGTGTTCCACGTGTAATGTCACCCAAATGTGGCAGCTGGTAAACAATATTGTCATCGGACAACTGCATCGAAGCTTCATCTAACTCGACTGTGCCATTAAACTGCTTACTTCTTCGCCATCTATGCCTATGTTCCAAATAACGACGATGACCCGTATAACATATTTTACTTTGTATCCTTTTTTAATATGTTTGATGGTTACATACAGGACAAGCCATATACCCTTTAATGCTCAACTTAGACAAATTCCCATAATCTGGGAAATCATTTATAGTCCACAAAACAGTTGCATGCATTATAAATGTTTCCTTCAATAACATCAAAAGTTTGTAATCCAAATTCTCATGGATTGTTTAAGTCATCAATTAATGGTTGCATGTATAAATCAATGTCCTTACTAGGAGCAGTAGGTCCTAGAATAAGCAAAGACAACAACATAAAAGGCTCCTTCATACACTTCCATAGAGGTAAATTGTATTGGACTATAATCACCGGCCATATGCTATATGAATTACTCATATTACCGAAAGGATTAAATCCATCGAGGCCAATCCAAGTCGAACATTACGACAATCTTGTCCAAACCATGGAAACTTTCTATCAAGCTCTTTCCATACCATTGAGTCTGCTAGATGACGCATAATGTTATAATCAATGTGTTTCTCGTTATGTCACCTCATATCTATGGTTGTTTTTGTTGACATAAAAAGTCTTTGTAATCGTGGCTTAATAGGAAAGTATCGAAGGATTTTATTTGGTATTTTTTCCCTCTCCCATCATCTACCTACCACCTTGATGTACCACAAATAGGACACTCCTGAAGATCTTTACTTTCCTCCCAAAAAAGACCACAGTTGTACTTACAAACATGAATTGAAATATATCCCAATCCAAGGTCCCTTAACAGTTTCTTTGCATCATAGTAAGATTTTGGCAACTTGTGTCCAATAGGTAATGCATCGTTCAGTAAGTCAATTAACATGTCAAAGGACTTGTTACTCCATTTATTGTAAACTTTCAAATGCAACAACTTCACAACAAATGATAGTTGCAAGAAATTAGAGCACCCTGGATATAATTATTCTTGAGCAAATTTCAATAACTTCCCAAAATTATCTTCTATAATACTACCAGTTATGTTAGGCATTCCTGTTTCATTTATAGTCTCCATATAATTCTGAAAATCATCTAAAATCTCGTAAATCCCATCATCACCACCATCATTCACATCACAATCATCTACATCATTATTATAATTGTAATCATAACATGTATCGCCACTTCTACTATAACTTGCTTCCTTACGTTCACTATGATAAAGCCATGGAGTCTAGAATTTATCTGTGCCTCAAATTAGCAAGTGATTATATACCACATCTT
Source organism: Erythroxylum shatona (assembly GCA_027568895.1). Classification (NCBI taxonomy): domain Eukaryota; kingdom Viridiplantae; phylum Streptophyta; class Magnoliopsida; order Malpighiales; family Erythroxylaceae; genus Erythroxylum; species Erythroxylum shatona. Next base: position 2,991,298 of record JAOSBK010000006.1, on the reverse strand, counting down.
GACTTTGGAAGTCGACATTTAAGCAATCGATGCATGGACAACGAATACTACATTCATCACCCATTTGATTTTTTACAAATTGCATGAAACTATGAACTCCTTCTACGTATTCAGTTGACCATTTCGATGAGACATCCAACTCTTATCCATCTAGCTATATAATAAAAGAAGATAACTGAGTTATTACATGCTTTTTTCGTTCAATATTAAGTTTAAAAAAACCAATGTTAAGGTACATGACGTTGTTTCTTGTTTCCAATCTATATACCATCCTTTGTCTGTTCTACGTTGAGTTGTTTCTTGTTTGCTTTGTCTGTTTAACTTCTTCTATTACATAATGACATTGTAATTGGTTAAGTCTTTTGTATTTTTTTTGTTGTTTACATTGAAGCTATTATTTTAAATGTCGTCATTGGCAAAAGAAAGAAATTAAGGTTCCAATTTTTATCTTTTTAAAGTTGTTGGTGAAATTACCTTTACTTATTTCCTCTGTAACACCTATTGTTCTTTCAAAAGTTTGTCAACATATAAATTATATCATTTACAATAGTGTATAATGTAATTGAACATGTTATATTCATCATTTGATGTATTGGATGTTGTTATGGCACTAACTATTTAGTACAAAAACTAATTACATTGTATGAGGTTAACTACTAATTTTATATTAATTTTTGTTGTTTACATTGAAGCTATTATTTTAAAAGTCATTAGCAAAAGAAAGAAATTAAGATTCCAATTTTATATTCTTAAATTGCATGGTGATTCAATTTCAAAACACTTTTCTCAAAAAATGGCTATAAAATGATGTGACAATATCGTGTTTTTACTGCATACGCATCAATGAGTTTACTATCCACTCAATTCATATTGTCAGTTTATACGCGTCAATTATGTTGACTGTATACATCAAAATGAAACGACCATAGATATATAAAACAATTAATTAACAAACCATTTCAAATGCAACGAATACTACTAATTCGTATTAACAATAATGGTTACTACTAATTTGCATTCACAAAAATTGCAACTATTTGGACAAATTATATTTCTAACTAGGTTGGACGAGTTACCTAGATCGACGGATAACCACAAACCACTAAGAAGGAGGAACTTCAATGATTAATCCTTAGATTGCCTATAAATATGAGAGAATTATATATGAAGTAATTAAAAATTAATAAAAATAACAAAAAATTACGTTATGATTTAGTGATCCTACAAAGAAATAAGACATAATGGCTTAACAATATAAATTGAAATTAAAGGAAGCAAACCATACAAGATTAACCTTATACTTTATCATTATAATTCTTGTTCACAGGATATAGGGCTTTTGTCCAACATGTGGTAGGAGGGTGAATATACCTGAAGATGCCACACAAATTCTTTGGTTTTGTCTCCAATCAAACAGATGATGCAAAAAAACCTTTACACAATCACCAACTATTGCAAAAATTGAAGTTATAAGTGTAGATTTAATAAGAAAATATATATAGCAAAGACAAAAGAATAAACATACCAAAGCTGAAAACTAACTAAAAATTTAAAATGTTAAAACAAATGACTTATACGAATATTACTTTCATTCAAATACTTAAACAAAGAAGGAATTATTTCAAAATGCAAGCTAAGCAGCACATTATCTTCTTTTGGGAGATAAGACGACCAACGCACCTATGCTTTCACACTAAATTATATTTAAAGCATCTACTTACACATAATGTGTACATAATTACATTTATTGAAAATCACAATAAATTATAATAATAAACCTAATTGTGATTCTTCCATGCAATTGAAACTCTATTCATGACATGAAATGTATACAAGTAGCTCAAAACAACATCGAATGTGAGTCAAGATAACATTTATTTTCATCGAAATGTAGAAAGACTTCACTCAAATTTGCATAGTAAAAACAAAGTCATGAGTTTGATTGGAAACCCTATGATGCTTCCACACGCTTGAGTAGTCTTCTCCCATTCGCAAATTGAATATATAATATGCCCCTCCCTTATATGAAAGAAAGTTATCAAGATGAGTAATGTTGAATCATGCATTAATGATCAATTAGCAATTGGTCAACACAAGTGACGAATCCTAACCTACTCACCTTATTATAATAATAATAGTAGTTGCAATGCGCGAAACCAATTTTTAAGATCACAACTTCTTTTATCTATATCATATTCTTTTATCATTATAATTCTTGTTTAAAATAACAAACTCAAATTCATAATTTAAAAGGACAACTCCTTTCAATATCTTCAATTTCATATGTAGAATACAATCAGTTTAGTAGGCAGTGGAAAGGGGACTAAATATTGTACTGAAGGTTATGAATTGTATGAGTTTTAAAGGAAAAAACTCATGATAATTAAAAAGGACATTAATTAAGGCAAACTCTATCCTAAACCTTTAAAATGATACAGATGCTCTCCTAGCTTCCTAATATGCTCTTATTGATGATCCCTTGAATGTGTATAAGCTAGAATTTAAAATGAATACATAAACTAACAACAACAAGGCCATGGATATACAAACCTCTTAGATCATACAGAAATTCAGAATCAAGTAGCATAAAGATGGGGATGGTAGTAACAAATTCTTTCACTCCAACTCACTTATTCCCTATCAAAATAGAGCACTAAAATCTACGAGAACTTTCATCGAACAGTTTACAAACAACCAAAATTCAACCCAAACTAACAACAAAAATTGTATCCTTTTCTATTATTCACCAACATTAACACATTGAAACAACCATTCAACCATTAACAACCAACATTTTTTAAGTTAAACAACTCAACAACTCACCCTAGCTAAAACCAACCATTAACATAGGAAACAATGAAACAAGAAAAAATAATCGAGAGCATAAAAGCATGAACAACTTACCTCAACTACAATTACAAGGAGACGATGGAGGAGAAAACAAAGAGAACATGATGAAAGAAGATGCATGGATGAGGAGAAGAGAAAAAAATCAAACAAAGGAGAGAGGAAAGGTTGTGAGATTTTTTTTAAGACGGGTGGGGGGGGGGGGGGGGGGGGGGG
>JAOSBK010000006.1:2969668-2979998 GCA_027568895.1 Erythroxylum shatona | reverse complement strand
CAACAAAGTAACAAATGGAAAGTGAGTCTCATGTGCATTGCATATGCATAAAAATAAATGATTAAATGTATTAAATAAGAGGTGTGAAGTGTGAAATTGAATGTGATATACGTGAATGTGAAATATGTGAAATGCGAATTATATGTTATGTGACTGGGTGAGCCATCGATGATGGTTACTCATTGAGTTCGCAAAACTCACCCAAAATTTGCAACTATTTTTCAGGATTAGAAAAATACCCCGTTAGGCCAACGGTAGTATACCTACAGCATACAAATGAAGGATAGAGGTCGGGATCAGTTTGTATCTGTATTGCATTTCTCTATTTTATATTGAATTGTATATTCCGAAACTTATTGTATATATTGGTTTTCGAAATGACTCAAGTGTATTGTATATGAAAAAGGGGCCAAATAGCTATTGTAAATTTGTTGATGGTTTTGTGTTAATAAAAAATAATTATGAATGGACGTGGGCCCAAATTTGAGTATCGATTTTTCACATATAGTGTTTGTGGTTTTGAAAAAAAATGTATACTGATTTCTAAACGATTGAGTGCTTTAGCGCGTCACCCTCACGGGGTACGAACTCGGATATCACCATCGATATCGAGTTCGGATCTTGCGGGAGTGGGGTGTTACATTTAATGTTAAACTTTGTTGAGAAAATCCTCTGTTGAGGTTAGCATGAGGTGGTTGTGTTCTAGGGAGTGATTTACTTTCACGGGGTGTGAGAACGAGGGATATTATCAAGGCTTGAGTGAGTAAGCTCAGTAAAACTTGTATAAAACTATTGTGGTCAGGTGAAAGTGATTAAGCAAGGTGAGGGCCATGTAAACGTAGGCAAGTGTGAATAACTGCGTTATCAAATTTTGGGTGTTGATTTGTTTATTTTGAATTTACTTTTTCTATTTTCGTTTGTGTTAGAAACAACTGTGGCTGAACCATAAATTTTGCAAAACTATATCCTTTGGAATTTTCATTTAGTATTAGAGCGGGTCGTCGAATTAAAACTTGACATGTCAAGTTGATGCAGATTTGTGCTTTTGCAATTATGGCTATAAGAGAGGGAGCATCAATCATTAAGCCACGGCTGTTAGATGATTCAAATTATCATAAGCGGAAATCAATAATGGAAGAATTCATTCAAGCACAAGACACTATGGCATGGACTTTAATGTTGAATAGCTAGACACACCTAATGACGATTGATGAAAAGAATGAAGCAGTACTTAAAGATTCATCTGAATGGACAAGAGTTGAAGAAGAGGAAGTGCTTGGCAATTCTCATGCATTGAATGCAATGTTTAGTACTGTCGATGAAGGATGCTTTAGTATGATTTCTGCATGTGAATCGGCAAAAGAAGCATAAAACAATTTTCAAAGTATACATGAGGGATCGAAATCTATGATAGCCTCGAAACTTTAGATGTTTGTTGCAAGATTTGAAGAGCTAAAGATGGATGAGAGTGAAACTATTAGATGGATGAGAGTGAAACTATTATAGACTTCCATGAAAGACTGCATGACATAACAAACCAAGCACATCAACTTGGGAAGAAACATTCGAATCTGAAACTTGTTAAGAAGACATTGGGATCATTTCCTTCGAGATTCATACTAAAAATTGTAGCCATAGAAGAAGCCTATGATATCAATGAATCATCTTTGGATAAGGTAATTGGGATTCTTATCAATTTTGAGATGAATTTGTTGAGAGATAAATGAGAAAAGAACAAAGGATTGACATTGCAAGATGAGATTGGTAAAGCCTTGAATGACTTAGGAGATGAATTCGATGAGAATCAGGATATGGAGTTTTTGACAAGAAATTTCAGCACATGGTTAAAGAAGTTAAAGAAAAATACACTCGAGTTTAGACAAAACTATGGGAGCTCATCAAATAATAACTTCAAACAACAAAATAAAACTTAAAAGGGTGAAAAAAGTGAAGAAAATTCAGTGTCATGAATGTCAAGGCTTCGAACACGTCTAAGCAGAATGTGCTAACACTTTGAAGAAGAAAAAAGGGAAGTCTTATACAAACACTTGCAGTGAGAATGAATTTGAAAGTGAGTATGGTAGTGAAGAAGAATTTATGAGTAGTGCTACGTTGGTTGCCTTATACAACAAAAGTCCAGTTGCATGTTTACTAGAAACTAAGAAGGAAGAAACTGATGATGAAATTGTGGATAAAATCGTCTAAAATTTTAGGAAAAGCACAGTTGGAACAACTCAAAATTTAATTCTAGACTATGACAGTGATGACAGCGATTCATATGACAAAAAAGAAGATATTTATGAAGCTTATGAATTAATGTATGCATAATGGGAGAAAACATCCAAGAAGAATGAAAAGTTAAAGAAGGAAAACTCCTCTATGAAGAACACCATTCAAGATTTAAAGAAGAAGTTCTTATCTACAATAGATGAGCTAGATAAAACAAAATTGAATCTAGTTAGTACGAAAAAGGGAATAAGAATACTAAATGGAGGTACAGAAAAATTAGAACAATTAGTGGAAATTGGTAAGATTAAAGGAGACTTGCAAGGTGTCGACTACAAAGGTGAGTGTTCTAAGGTGAATGATAAGAAAATTGATGGTGCAACTAGATCTGTACAAGGAGAAATCTTAAAGAAGAACCGAAATTTCATACCTACATGTCATTTTTGTAGGTTAATAGGGCACATAAGGTCGAATTGTTACAAGTTGCTATAAATGATATTTTAAAGGGGTAAAAACAAAAAATTTAGACATTCTCCATTAAATTTCCAACAACAATCCATGTTACCGAAACACACTTGGGTTAGAAAGGGTCAACTACAAGCTCTTGTAGCTCTTAAATCTATGAGGTCTACTTTATATAATGGTTGGCATTTTTATAGTGGGTGCTCACATCACATGACAGGGAAAGGAGCTACTTGACCAATTATCAAAGTTATGTGGATGGGCATGTTACTTTTGGTGATGGAAGGAAAGTTTCGGTCATTGGAAGTGGGAACCTATGTGTGAATGGACTGCCATACCTCAAGAACATGCTTCATGTTGATGGGTTAAAAACCAATTTGGTGAGTATAAGTCAACTTTGTGATGAAGGATTATTGGTTAAATTCATTGGTGATGAATGTAGGGTAATAACAAAACAAGGAGAATGTTTGGTGAGTGGCAGAAGATCTGCAGATAATTGTTATATGTTGCAGGTCACCATCTCCCACAAATCAACCTCATTTGATGACAAAGACAATGTGACGAGGAATAAAACCAGGTTTAAATTTCTTTAAGGGGACCAGGGACCGTGTGGTTTACATTTTTGAAGTATATTGATGTTGTTTCTTAAAAAAAAAGAGGTACGAAGGAGTTAACATCTAGTTTTTTTTAGTTTTTATTTATAGGTTTTCTAAGATTTAGTTGATTGGTGTGTGTTTGGCTTTTCCTTACTTGTTGAATAGTATATTTGATGTGAAAATTAGGCTCTACTTAATGATTGAGAGTTCTGCTTTTGAATTTTGATTTACGGAGTTATGTCGAGAAAAGGTTAATACTTGGTTGGAGACTTGTAGGAAGATTAAGGTTTTTTATAATCTGGGTTTTTCAAGTTTATTTCTTGGTTTCTCTTTATATCATGGGCTGTATGAGTTTGAAAAATATGCTTTCATATGGTTTATGTGGGGGGAGTTTGATTATGCTTTGTTGAATGCATTTTTGGGCTTCTAAATTTAATTAGTCGTATGTAGATGGCTTTGATATAAGTAATGATATGTTGACTAGTGTTTTGATTGGTGGTAAATTTTCATCTTGGCATGTTTATGATTCTTCGGTTTCACCTATTGCTGATTTTTATGCTTCTTTATTCACTGAGATTGATTGCATTTAAGGCATTCTTCATTTTGGCATTGTTTTGTCCCAAAAGGGAGATATAAGACTATTTATTTTCATCTAATATGACTACTCAATTCAGGGGGAGATTTCAAAGTATCTCCATGACTATTAGTTTTGCTTTTTGACATCTTTTGTCCTAAGGAGGAGAATGAATGATGTAGTGGTTGTGGCTGTTATGTTTACTTGAAGAACTTGGTTGTTTTTGTTAACTTTGAATTATTGTTTATTCATATATTTGTCAAGTGCTTATTTAGAAGTTATTTGGAATCCCATGTTCGATTAAGGGGGAGTTTCTACATGGTATGTGCATTTGATGTTGTATGTCCAATTATCTTCTTAAGGGGGAGTTTAGATACGTGACAAATAATGTCAAAAAGGGGAAGATTGTTAAGATATATGTTCTGACATTTGGGACATTATTTGTAATTGGACATTTTTAATTATTTGAGAAATATTATTATGATGAATATTCTATCTAATATGGGACTCTTTGAAGAAGAGGTTTATTTGGGATAAAAATCCTAGTTATGATAAGATTTAATTAGAATCAAATCACCATATCTTGACTAAGATAAGATGTAGATTTTTGGTGATATTTTGAACTTTTTTTGACATCCTATTTTGGAGATAATGACTATCTAAGGTAGCAATATTATTTTAGAGATTTGATTGACTATTGTAGCTGTATTGATGTTGTGTGGGGCTGCATTGTTATGTTTTAGATGATTTATTGGAGCTATTTTGTTGTTATTTTATTGGAAACAATGATGGGCATATGGTGGCTTAGCAGTTGGGATTTTTATGCTATCTTGGATGATCTTTTGTAGTTAATATCATGGTGATATTATCCTAATTTGTTGCTGCATTTTCTGTCAAGAGTTATGACCTCTTTTGGGTGGTTTTATCATTGATTGTGTGTGTTTTTGTTATTGTCATTTTTGGTGTGGTGGTATGTAAAAACTCTAGAAGTTTTTGTGAATTTGTAGCTGCTATTCAAAATAGTAGCTAGCAGAGTTTTGTGGATTTTGCAGCTCCGATTTTTGTAATGTTTCAGTGATGAAATGTTTATTTTATTGGTGATTATGTCTAGATTTGTAGTTGCATTTTCTATCCATTGTGGGTGATTTTCTAGACTGTCTTTATAGTGTTGTTTATGTGAAAAAATTCAGCAGTTGTTGTGGGTGTTGCAGCTCTATTAATTTAACGTTTTAGTGATGAAACGTTTGCTGTTTTGCTGTGTTTTTGTGGCTGTTGTGCATGGGATATCTCAATGACATTATCGAAGGTTCACGGTAGATTTCTTGATGGACAACTTCCCATTCTTTTGTTGAAGAAGCTGAATTTTTAGGGGAATTGCTTTTCTTATCTCAAGTGTCTTTGTTTATGTCTGTTATTGTTTCAATCACTTAAGTTGTTTAATTCTTATCTTTATTGTTACACATTAGAGAAAATCTTTCGTTGAGGTTAACATAAGGTAGTCGTGTTATGGGGAGTGATTTACTTTCAAGAGGCGTGAGGACGAGGGATATTGTCAAAGGGTTGAGTGAGTAGGCTTAGTAAAGTCTTGTATAAAACTATTGTCTTCCGGTGAAAGTGATTAAGCTAGGTGAGGGCCTCGTAGACGTGGACAAGGTCAGCCGAACTGCTTTATTAAATCTCGGGTGTTGATTTGTTTATTTTATATTTAATTTTTCTGTTTTCATTTATGTTAAAAACAACTGTGACTAAACCATAATTTTTCCAAAACTATATCCTTTAGGATTTTCATAAAGAAAAGATGATTTTAAAAATATTTTTCATATAATTTAAATTTGAATAATATATTTTTAAAACTTACTTTTAAAATTTATTCTTTATACATAAAATTATTTTAAAAACTTTTAACTTTATATTCACCAGCCCGAACAATTTATCATATGTCCCACATACACTATAGTTTTCGCACATTCATCACTGTATACTCTTTTGATTATTAACTACAATTTATACAAGTAATTGCATGTTTGGTAACGTATCAAACCTTATGGATTCCTCAGAATACGAAGGGATTAACATTCACACAAATTGAATTTTCATTGGTCCACTCTCTCTCGGCATGACCTTCTATTCTCTTGATGCACGATAGTTGATTAGCAATCGTGGACTATTGTAATGTTCAAGAAGAAACATGCTGTGGTGAAGATAGGCAAGAATGCACATGATCTAGTGGAGGCATAACCATGCTCAGTAAAGGGGAGTTCTCCAAACTCTACTTTAGATTCGGAGAATCTAGGAAGGAGAAGGCTAATTTGTAGGTACAAACAATTTTAGCCGAGATTACTTAATTTGACGGCTGAATAGAAGACAATTTGCAAGGCTCAGAGATTAATGACTGGCTGTAAAAGGTTAGACGTGTTAGAATATTTAATGACCCTTGTGACTTATAGTTTGAGTCCTATGAAAAGAACCCAAGATGATGGTTATTTGGTATGAAATAAAGGGATCTCAAATGGGTCAAAGACCCTTTCCCTCTCTCTTTTAAAATGAACCAACACGATGGTTGGTGAAATGATATATAAGTTTTAGAAACTTATGAAAGGTTATCTTAACCATTGGAGAAACCTATAAAGAGAAAAAGAAGAAGAGAGGAAATAAACTTGTATCAAGAACATCAACATCTTACAAAACATTCAGAGCCGCGGTGTTGCATTATTTGTTTTCTACCATGTATCGTTTCTGCATTATTGTTTTTCTGTTCATTTTGTATGGTTGTGTTTTCTATTGCCATGAAAGGAATACACACACAGACATAGTAACAGAAATAACAATGAAACCAAAATTTGATGATTTTTGGATGTTAATAGAATCAATGTTCTAAGGTTTTGCAAACCCATTCTCACTGCTTAACCGAAACATAATATCTATGGATGGATCGAAACAACACATAGAGCGAAGGTTATAAAGTGATAAAAATCTATGGGTTTGTTTTCGTTGGTTAACCATCGAATATGTACATGGTGGATGTGATGATTACTAACTTAAGTCGAGAGAGGATTCTAGAAAGGAATAGCAAGAAGAATCCATAAAAGAAAGAAGTTGTTAGCGTTAAAAAAAACAATGCAAATCAGCTTGCGTGCATCGTTGAAGAAGATGCACATAACAGACCTGCGTCCCGCCAATCATTTATTTATTTTTTATTGTATTAAAAAATTAGTGGGTTTGAATATTAATCCTATAAGGTATTTTAATTTTGGGTCATAACTCATAATTTACTTAATTGATAATTTAAATTAATTTATGAAGGAATGAATAAATTAATTTAAATTTATATGCATAAAAGTTGCGCCTAATGCATAATATAATTTTTTGTGTCATATTATGTTTTAATTGATACTTTGACCATTTATATTATGCAATGCTTGGAATTAAATTTTCTTATTATATGTTGAGTGTAATACATGACATTATGGCTATTTAGAATAGTTTGTTAGTCACTAAAGTGACCAAACTAATTAAATTAAATTTTGTCATGTATCATAATTGTCCAATCAAATGTTTATTTAATGGAAAGCTTGTTAGTCACCAAAGTGGCCTAGCTTGAAAATATTAATCATTTAATTGTGATTGTTTCAATTGTTCATTATAATATGATGTTAAAATGACATAAATGTTGAATTGAACAATTGAGATTATTAATTATAACTTTAGGAGGCCACAAGGTGGAACATTGCTTATAATTAATGACATTAAAGGAACTTTATCAACGTATTTAGTTAATATGATTGTATATCCAAAAATAACATGCATGTTGACTAGAATATGATTGATTGTCCCTTATAGTGAATTATATATATTCATCATAATAGGTTACAACTATGTATTTAAATTTTACCCAAAGGAGAATTTAAATGCATAATCAAAGTTTGTTATCAGTTTGAATCTATTTAAGTCTACTCAAAGCATTAATGCGTAGGCTATTTGTTGTATGTGCATTATCTACTAATTTGTTCGCCTTAGGCAATGGCTTGATCAAGTTCAATGGTCTGAACTATGGGAACTGGTATGAACAAATCCAATTCCAATAGGGTGTAATGGATTTGGACTTGGCCATAGTTTCAGACGCAAGGTCCACAGCCATAACCGAGACTAGTTCTGAAGCTGACAAGTCTTATTATGAGGCTTGGGAACAATCTAATAGGCTAAGTTTGAATTTGATGCAAATGACAATCACAGAAAATGTGATGCCATCAATGCCTAAGATAGATAATGCAAAGGAGTTCAAGTTAAAGCTTAAGGAATACTCCCAATCTGATATAGCTAACAAGTCCATAGTAGGGACTTTAATGAGTGAGCTAACAACCAAGAAGTTTGACTGGTCACAGCCCATTCATGATCATGTAACTAATATGTCAAACCTAACTGCAAAGTTGAAATATATGGGTATAGATGCGAGTGAGTCCTTTTTGGTACAATTTATTATCAATTCACTTCCTTTAGAGTTTGGCCAGTTCCAAGTGAATTATAACACTATTAAAGAAAAATGGAACGTTCAAGAAATTAAGGCCATGTTAGTTCAGGAGGAAGGGAAATTAAAAAAAAGGAAGGAGCACCCTATTCATCTCACATTTCATCCAGGCACTAGAAGCAGCAAACACAAACTAGGAAAGAAAAGCAAAGATAAGGACAAAGCTCTCAGCAAAGTTAATGAGGGCCTGATCAATAAAGATAAGAGGTGTCACTTCTGTAAGAAGCCTGGTCACTTCAAGAAAGATTGTACTAAAAGAAAGGTACATACTGTTGGCCCCCAAAATTTATATTATTTATTAAGCATGAGTTAAGTGAATTATGAGGTGTTCATGGATTAGATTTTGGAGTTAATTATTATGTTAATGTTGGTGAGATTTTATGATATAGGTTAATTTAATTGAAATATTAATGTTATAAGAATGAATCAAGGGCATTGTTGGAAGTTCACTTAAGGATAAAGAACATAAGGCTTAAAGGAAGGGAAAAATGGACATCTCACATTTATAAAGAGTATAAGTTAGCAGAAAAAAATGGTTGGCTTGTTTTTGAGAAGAGAAGCACGAGAATGAAAGAAGAGAAAAAGAAGGAAAATTAGGGTTTCGGAGATCTTGAAAACTTTGAAGATTTTGAAGCTAAATCAGGTAAGTATAAGCATCATTCTTCTTGATTAGATGAATGAAACATGTTTTAATGTTAGTTAAGAGATGTATATGTGTGGGAAGTTGTTGAGAATGGGTAAATGCAAATGTTTAATCTTTTGACTAATGATCAAGAGTAGATTTTGAATTGATTTGTGAATGATTTTGGGTTGAAAATGAAGTAGAAAAGATTGGTTATTGTTAAGATGGGTTATATATGAAAGGAGGGAAGAGTAAGGATGGAAAATGTAGCAAAAAAGGGCTTTGGTGTAGGTTTCTGGCTGTCTTCGCCGCGGCGAACTTTCTGGCACAGACATATTTTGGTATTTTGGGCATAACTTTTTGTTTAGTTATCCAAATGAGGTGATTTTTGATTTTGTGTAAACTAGATACATAGGGATAAAAATTGTATGAAGTAATTGAGTTCAAATTCAGTCTCTAAGGATTTAAAATTTTGGATGTAAGTGGAGTGTGGAATGTTGTTTTAGAATAAGAACATCTTGGAAATGTTTTTAGTGTAACTTTTAGAGTACTGAACCAAATTGAATGATTTTAGAGTCATTAGAAACTTAAGACAATAGAGAACATTGTTCTAGAAGAAAGTATTGTCAAATTTCTTCATTTATTCGATCATAAATTGAAATTCCTATTGAATGGAATTTTGGTTATTGTTAAAGGAAATCAAGGAAGGCAAGAGGAGTAAAGTATGAGGCACTTTTGAGCAAGTTTACAAGCAAGGAAATGAAGGTGGGTTTCATGTTTATAATAAAAGTAATGAGCGTTAAATGTTTTCAATAAAATCAAGAGAATAACATGATTTCCATCACTTCATATATTGCTTTTAAACAATTTAAAGAATTTGCTTAAGTGTGTATATGCTTAATTGATTGGATTTGAATTGTTGTGAATATGGAAAAATGCATGTGTATTGTGATTATTGAAAATGCATTGAGATTTATGAATTGTAATCAAGTTAGGCCATTGATACATGTCATGGCATTTTGTATGAATGAAAAGATAGAAAAGGTCGAAAGAATAAGCATTTGATAAAATGATTTAAGCATGATTATGTGCTTCAGCGAGAGTGGAACCATTTTGTTCGTTACGTGCACATTGATAAGAGCCTTCTCCCAGCTGCCCATTTGTGACATATAAGCTACGAAATGGACTCATTCTGTTCATGGTGTAAACTTCGGTTTTACCATTATGTTTCTATGAAACCCTCGAGCCATTTGTTTGTGCATTGCATCTTTGAATTGTCAAGAATGTTGCATAATTGAGTGTTATGCTTTGATGGTTACATGTAT